>OZ019977.1:11076665-11084165 GCA_963970395.1 Ephialtes manifestator | reverse complement strand
GCAAAGTAACGTCCACTTGTCTCAAACGGTTCACCAGAATAGCCAAAGTGTTTTGCTCAATACAGAATACCAACCATATGACAGCAACAATTACATTGCCGCATATCGTTAATGCCAGTTCAATCTTATCTGTCAGATCAGACTTGTATAGAAATTCCACATCACTGTTGATACCCATTGACAGGAAAGCCAAATACAACTGACCAAGGATTAAGCAAATATTGTAGATGCCACCAAGATTGGATGAAACGAATTGCGAGGAGATTCGTTGATGTCGAGGATCTCCAGAGTCATTCACTTTATTACGATTTTGCATGGCAAAAGGTGCCAAGCCTATGATTTTGAAAATGAAGAACGCCACTGTAGAAAGTAGATGTTTCTTTTCATAACGATACCAGGCATTCTTCATGTCTCTAATGTTGATTTTCGTGGCAGAGATAAATAACGTTATTATAGCGATATGAAGATTCTTCGTTAATAATTATTCGGAACTCACAAGTGGATTGTTAGACAAATAGTTTGAATGTCAGGAAAGTAGTATAAATGTCTGCAAAACATAATAACCTTACCATTCCATTTGGCGCGATAGATACATTATTGCTATGTCGCGTGTTAGATACGATGTAACGGCAATGCTTTCCCGTACAAAAAGAAAAGTATTAAAACAGTATTAAAAGGATAATATCTCAAGTATGATCTATTGGACTGAATTAATACTAAAAAGTATTAGACCGTATTATTAGTTTTAAGGGTCCGGGTCGATATGTCCACGATTTTCGATATCCAGGTCGATATCTCTATAGCTTTTGGTGTCCAGGTCTATCGCTTAATAGTTTTCGATGTTCAGGTCGATATCTCTATAGCTTTTGATATCCAGGTCGATCGCTCAATAGTTTTAGGTGTCCAGGTCAATTTTTTCATAGTTTTCGGTGATCGGATCGATTTTTCCACAGTTTTCGATGCCTAGATATACACCCACTTGTTTTTTAAGTATCTAGATCGGCCTGGATACTGAAAATTGGGACGCGATTAACCTACAGCTCGAAAACTGTAAACGAATATAATTTGTACAACAAACATTATGAATCGATCGACCTGGACTCCTAGAACTATGAAGATATCAACCTGGACACCTAAAACTGTAGAGCAATCGATCTAAACAACTAAAACTATGGGCGGGTCGACCTGGACATCGGAAGCGATGGAGATATCGACCAGAACATCGAAAACCATGGACATATCAATACGGACCCTGAAAACTAATAATACGGTCTAATACTGTTTAGTATTAATTCAGTCCAATAGATCATACTTGAGATATTATACTTTTCATACTGTTTTTAATACTGTTTGAATACTTTTTTTTTTGCGCGGAAAAAAACTGAAATATGCGGTCATCAGGTGAATAAAAAAAAGTAACCACGAACAGCTCGAATAAGAAATAATGTAATGTGTTTTTATTAATACAGAATTGGTACGCATTTACCGTAAAAACGGCCGGATGGTGTTTGCGAAAAAAAACGAAAGTTGGTCGTAACAACCGTGAAACCGGTTTCAGTTTCAGTGTCGGTTGCAGTTTACCATGGAAAACCGAAAAACATTGTTACGGCAGTTGTTTTCGCGGTTGTTACGACTGAATTCCGGTTTATTTTTTGCAACAACCCACCTGGTTGTTTGACGCTGGTTTTTATGGTGAATGGGCTGGAAACGTCGGTTGTCGAGATTGCTGTGGTAGGAATGCATATCAACCATATGACGCCAGACACCTCATTGCTACATATTGTTAACCCTATCTTGATATTACTATTTTTTATTTTTTCAATCTTCCATGTTATGGCTTCAATCGCCCTTTACCGGCCTTCCCACTCTTACTCCTATCACTCCCTACCCGCACTTCACTAAGCTAACCTAACTTCCTGCGTTCGCAGCCGACTTAGCTACACTGTACCGCATTCGTCATGGGCACGGGGAAATTGCGGAAAACCCGTACCGGTACAGACGGCCGTATATTCTTCTGAGTTCCCGGTGTGTATACACCGAGAGAAAAGTATGATAACCATTTGCAGATTCGTATAGTAATCGGGATTCAAAGCGGATAAATGGCATTTTTTTCCAGACACATAGAAAGGTTTAGTAGGCATCATCCGCTGTCCTATTTACAACGCATCTCAAGTATTTCTGTACTTCGCGCCCACAAATGTTCAGAATAATCTTTCTACGCATACACGGTAAAGCGATTCACGTTACGAAAAATAACTCAAACTCTATTGACAGCCTGCACAACATCTGTAGTTTCGTACGACGTGAGACTTACGAAAGATACAGCTCCCCATGAAACGTGGATCACCTGTAAATATAGAGGTTCTTAAAAAATATATGGGTACCCTAGCAGATCGAACAACCGTGAAAACAACCGCGAAAACCCAAAAAAAACCGTGTTTCTAACCCGGTCGGAATGAGCCACAAAACCAACCGATAATTCTTGTCAATCCAACCGAAAAACCAACCGAGCTTTCAAAAGCTCGCAGCTTGTGAATAGGTTGGTCCACGGGTTGTTGAGACTCAAGTCCAACCGGAATTCCAACCGTCGCAAGAAGCATCACTCGGTTTGTCTTAGGGTTGTGCAGGGTTTTGCCAACCAGAATACCAACCGGCGCAAGAAGCAGCGACCGGTTGGTCTCTGGGTTGTGAAAACTCAGGTCCAACCGGAATTCCAACTGTCGCAACCACCACCGACCACCGAATTGCAATTGTGACAAGTAGCATCGACTGGTTGGTCTCTGGGTTGTGCAAACCCAGGTCTAACCTGGTATTCTAGCAGTTCAAGCCACACTTAGAATTCGCGGTCCTGAAATTCGTCGTGGCGTGATATCTTTTAATTATCATTGTCGAAATCACGGTCCTGCTGGGAGTGTTTCTATACCCTAACGTATGTTGTAGGCTAGGGTATAACCGACAATAAAAATGATCCACGTCGGTATATGGGCGTAAGGTGATTTACGATAGCCTGTACTTATACATGGAACGGCAAACAATCACTTGCGAGAAACTTTTTGGCTCATTCGCCATCTAGCGGTCTAATTTCGGGTGCACGTGCGTCGGCGATGGTGAAGAGGTGGACCCCCTTCCTTTTCTCACGCGGAAACCCGGCTTAGCTCCGCTAGATGGCGAATGACCCGAAACGTTTCTCGCAAGTGATTGTTCGTCGTTCCATGTATAAGTACAAGCTATTGTAAAACGTCGTTCACCCATTTATCGACGTGGGTCGTTTTTACTGTTGTTTATACCGTAGCGTAGAATATACGCTAGGGTACAAGAAAATTCCCAGCAGGATCGTGATTTTACCCACGATTACTGAAAGAAATCATGGCACGATGAATTTCAGGACCGTGAATTCTAAGTGTGGCTTGAACTGCTAACAAATCCGGTTGGACCTGGGCTGTGCAAACCCAGGGAACAACCGGTAGCTGCTTTTTGCGCAGGTTTTTCGGGTTGGCAAAACCTTGCACAACCCTGAGACCAACCGAGCGATGCTTCTTGCGACGGTTGGTATTCCGGTTGGACTTGTGTCTCAACTACCCGAGGACCAACCTATTCGCAAGCTGCGAGCTTTTGCAAGCACGGTTGGTTTTTCGGTTGGATTGACAAGAATTATCGGTTGGATTTGTGGCTCAATTCGACCGGGTTGGAAATACGGTTTTTTTTGGGTTGTTCGATCTGCTAGGGTATCGTTATTACGTGCGAACTGTACGACACACGGTGGAGCATCGATCGTTCAACGTTCCGCCGTTAAGACCTCAAAGTTGTCCGAAAATACACAGACGCTTTCGCGAGCGTCTCCCGGCGCTTTATCGTGCTTACCGATAATCGCATAACCTCCGAAGAACAAAGAAAATCGTCAGTTGCAGAGTGTATAGTGTCATTCCGGTTTTATCAAGTTTGCGAGATTATTGTACATAATAAGAGTGAGTGTGCGTGTGTGCGTGTGCGTGTGCGTGTGCGTGTGCGTGTGCGTGTGCGTGTGCGTGTGCGTGTGCGTGTGTGTGTGCGTGTGCGTGTGCGTGTGCGTGTGCGTGTGCGTGTGCGTGTGCGTGTGCGTGTGCGTGTGCGTGTGCGTTTGTGTGTGCGTGTGCACAATTTTTTGTTAGCACGATCGCTGTCACAATTTTTAAGATATCGGGCTCAAATTTGAACCACGAGTAAACTGTCGTTAAACAAGGTATGGGATTGAATTTGGAATTAATCCATCAAGGTGTTCAAAATTTATGACATTTTGAATTTTTTTTAGAATATCAGCTAGGGCTCTAACTCCCGTCATTTTTGTGATATCCGGCTCAAACTTGGACCAGAAGTGGACTGTTATGAAATAGTGTTTAGGATTAAATTTGGTGTCAATCCGTTAAGGGGTTCACAATTTATGGCATTTTTAAATTTTTTGACATTTTTTGTTAGTGCTCTAACTTTCGCATATTTTAAGATATCGGGCTCAAATTTGGTCCACAAGTGGACTGTTATTAAATAAAGTTTGGGAATGTGTTTGACGTCAATCCGTTAAGAGGTTTAAAATGTATGGCATGTTAAATTTTTTGTTTGTGCTCTAACTTCCACAATTTTTAAGATATCGGGCTCAAATTTGGTCCACAAGTAGAGTGTGGGTAAACTAAGCATCAGTTCGAATCTGGCGAGAATCTGTCAAGGGGTTCAAAACTAATGCCATTTAAAAATTTTCACAGCAACAACTTTTAAATTTTGGTACCTAATTAGCACCTAAAGAGCACGTAATATTGATGCGATGAAAATATTTTTTATCTGATATTTAGCCACGGGAGCGCCAGCTTCGCGTCAAGCTGGCGGTCCCAGTAAAATGTTGTTAATACAACGGTTCTTCAGAACCCGACTGTACACATCTCCGATTCTGGTTCACCGACTCCACACAACGGCAATTGTATACAAACGCCATTCATGTCACCCACAACTGTCACAATACTAATCTCTATGCAACAGCATCTGTATATATGTGGTTGGGTAGAGTTAAGCATTGTGACAGTTGCGGTTGTGTCAAGTCGGGCTTGTGTACAATTGTATTTTCATGGAGTCGGTGGAGCACAATCGGTGATGTGTAGTGTCGGGTTCTCCAGAACCGTTGAATTACCAACATTTTACTGGGACCGCCAGCTTCCCATCGCTTAATATGGGATAAAAAATCCGCCCTGTCCGCCATATTTCCTTGGAGCTTGGAAAATTGGACAAATGTGCGCCGAACTAAGAACAGCTGATCATCTTGTTACGCACTCAGCGGCCGCTAGAGCGAGATACGCCTGAAGCCTATTGTGACAGTTGCGGGTGGTTGAATGGCGTATGTATACATTTGCCGGTGTCTGGAGTTGGTGAAGCAGAATCAGAGATGTGTACAGTTGGGATATGTAGAACCGTTGTATTAACAACCTTTTTTTGCTGTGGGACCGCCAGCTTGATAACAAATATTTTCGTTACACCAAAATTAGGTGCTCTTTAGGTGCTGATTAGGTGCCGAAATAAACATTTCGTGCTCGTTTGGTTTCGCGGTACAATCACATTTTTACTAGAACCGCTAGCTTGACGCGAAACTGGTGGTCTTGGTCTTATGGCTAAATATGTGATAAAAAATATTTTCATCACATCAATATTACGTGCTCTTTAGGCGCTAATTAGGTGCCAAAATAAAAAAATTGTTGCTACTTTGCGGTTTTTGCGGCTAAGGAAACTTTTTACTGGAACCAATAAAAATTTTACACGATAACGCTAGCATACTACGATACAATTGCAGCTGTATAACGTCGGAGGTAGAATCAGTGATTGTAAAGTTGGCTTCTGTACAACCGCTGTATTGTGAAATTGTTCGTTTTACCACGAGACTAAAGGAGCAACCAATTTTTTAATTTTGCACCTAATTAGCCCCCAAAGAACACTTAATATTGATGTGAGGAAAATATTTTTTTATCTGATATTTAGCCACGGGACAGCCAGCTTCGCGTCGAGCTGGCAGTCCCATGTAAAAATATTACTCGTCCCAGAAAAATATGCATTGCACCGCGAAAACAAAGGGGCACCAAATTTTTATCTTGACACCTAATCAGCACCTAAAAAGCATGTAATTATAATATGACGGAGTTATTTTTTAATCATTTATGTATTTATGTAAAATTAGTATTATGTATTATAGTAAAATTTTCATTTTTTGAAAAAAATAAAGGAGCATCACATTTTTTTGCTTCTAATTAGCACCTAAAAAGCCCCTAAATATAGAATATTCGAAATTCGAATTCCTAATTTTTGATTTGCCACCTTAACGGACCTCCCAAACAGTGCTTCTGTTACTCACGCGTCAGTCTAAGAATGAATTCTAGATTGTGCCGCGAGCACCTCAAGCCTTGACAGATTTGCGCGCGCATCGCATTTCTATCAACGGTATAGTAAACATACCCAAACTTCCAAGATGCATCCTATTTACTATGTTGTATGGGTTTTTTCTCAAACTATTTTAGGTGTCTGAAGGATGTAGGAGCGCGATGACGCTCAACTTCCTGAAAAGTGAGAATTCGAATAGAAATTCGAACGCTTCTCGATGGAATAAAAATCTGAAAAAACAAGCATACAAAAGTTGCGGAAAAGATTAATTTTGCATATTAATAATTGCAAAATGTTATTAACAAATAGGTGAAAAAAAATTGTTCAACAAATTATCCGTCAACCTAACTTTAAAAAAAAATGAATAAGATCTTATACATTGCGACTTTGGATTTATTGATTAACTATGAATAGACCGTAACCTTGCTTAAGTATTTACACAAAATTCAGTTATGGATCTAATTATGAAATACAAACGTAGACAGGAATTGGTAATACGTGGCGTACTAAAAAGTAAAAAAAAACAAGTTTGATGAAGAATCATATATTCTGTTATCATTTATGAAAACTTATTCTACATTGTTTTAATTGCATTTAAGAAGAATTGAAATGACCACTGCTGGAGGTTATACTCAGAAGAGAAGTGTCAGAGCTCGACATATTTAATTGAATGAGAATGATCAAATACGTAGCGATCATGCTGATCATCTAAAGATTGGAAAATTAGTTGGAATGCATCAATATTTTTGGTGCAATATATTGATTAAGTATTTATTGATTCTTTTGACTCACTGAATACAAGAGGGTACAATCCAGAGAGAAGAGACCACAGGCAGTGAATTGAAGTTTTCGATGCAGCAGTTCGATCATAAAAAGCTGAAGCTAAATAAAAAACACCAATAAAAATCGGGCGATATGGAATGCTCACTTGATTCACTTTTAAGTCCTCTGAACGTCTAATGTACCTGGTTTCTCTCGCTTTGGCTGGTATCAGAAAAAGTGAGACGTCTCCGAATGATATCGGCAGATCTTTTTGCCTGCAAATAATATTTCATCGTTTCTTTTACATAATTTATCATATTATACACATTGTCACTCAATCATAGTATTTTG
>OZ019977.1:11059165-11071665 GCA_963970395.1 Ephialtes manifestator | reverse complement strand
TTTTTTCAGATTTTTGTCTTTATTTTTATTTTTGCACATTTTTCCATGTAAATAACAAGAAAAATCAAAATAAAGATAAAAATCTGAAAAAATTCATATGTATTCCGAAAAATGAACGAATCTTTTTCATACAAAAAAAAGTTGAGTCACCGCATATTTTGATGAACAATTTTCTTTTTAACAATTTGTTAATAACATTTTGAAATTATTATTATGCGAAATTAGTCTTTTGAGTCCCTATAATGAGTATGAATTTTTTCAAATTTTTTTAACATCGGGAAGTGTTTGCAATTCTTGCCCGAATTTCTCGAATTTAGGCGAAATGAATATCTCGCGCCTTAAAAAAATCATGACTTGAAAACTATTTCACTTCCGTATGATATGAAGATGACGAAAAAAAATATACAAACTCCAATATATCGTATCCGTAATTTGGGGACATGAATTTATTAAGAGCCGTATTCTTTTACGTGTTAATTAAATGAGAAATCGATACATCGTTTGAGCCACCTCTAAAAATTTTTTTATCGCGCTCAAATTTTCAGACGAGTTGTTTAAAGGCACAAACAATGGTTTGAGACCATGCAATATGAAAAAAAAAAAAAAAAAAAATTCGACGCACCCTAATGTATATGGGTCATCCCACGGGATTTCGCACAAAAAAAAACCCGACCGACTCCAATTTTCGCCTAATTTTTTTATATTGTTGACTATGTCAAACGGAGCATCTGTGAATTTTTTGAGAATTTTATTCTTATATTTCGACGAGCCATAAAATAAAAGGTGAAAAAAATGAAACAAATTCTGACGTCAAGTGGAATAATGATATCGACAAAAATAACTAGGTCAAAATTTTCGTAATTCAAAACAGTTTACGATAAAAATAATCAAAATAAAAAATAAACATAACTTCTATTTTATTTATGTCTTCTACCAAGATAAGGTACCACTTCGCTAATTTGGCCCCCTCCGATTTCAATACAAAAAATCACAAATATACTACATGGAGTCCCAAACATTTTAAGCACAAGCCCAAGATGGAGAACGCATTTTACCCATTTAAAAAAAAATATTTCGGGTAATTGATTTTTTAAATTTTCTTCCAATCTTCTGCGTATTTTTTTATGTAATTGGTAATATTAAAAGGAGCTTATGTGATTTTTTTCATAATTTTGTATGTAGATGTATTCGATTCATTAAATGTAATCGAATTACAAATTTTTTAAATTTAAAAAAAAGTTACTCACTCAGTGGCCGCTCGAGCGTTGGCGTCGCGAGATTCGCCTGGGGTACGCCTGGGGCGTGCGATCAGCTGATCGTCTCGTTACGCACGCAGTGGCCGCTCGAGCGCTAGCGTCGCGAGATACGCCTGAGGCGTATAGTAATTTTGTTATTTTTTAAACTTAATCGGAGAGGTCCATATAAGTGAAATGGGACTTTTTTTTGTAAAAGACGCAACGAAAATACAATTTTTTAAATTTGTAATTCGATTACATTTAATGAATCGAATACATCTATATATAAAATTATGAAAAAAATCACATAAGCTCCTTTTAATATTACCAATTACATAAAAAAATACGCAGAAGATTGGAAGAAAATTTAAAAAATCAATTACTCGAAATATTTTTTTAAAAATGGGTAAAATGCGTTCTCCATCTTGGGCTTGTGCTTAAAATGTTTGGGACTCCATGTAGTATATTCGTGATTTTTTGTATTGAAATCGGAGGGGGCCAAATTAGCGAAATGATACCTTTTCTTGGTAAAAGACATAAATAAAATAGAAGTTATGTTTATTTTTTATTTTGATTATTTTTACCGTAAACTGTGTTGAATTACGAAAATTTTGACCTAGTTATTTTTGTCGATATCATTATTCTACTTGACGTCAGATTTTTTTTCATTTCTTCACCTTTTATTTTATGGCTCGTCGAAATATAAGAATAAAATTCTCAAAAAATTCACAGATGCACCGTTTGACATAGTCAACAATATAAAAAAATTAGGCGAAAATTGGAGTCGGTCGGGTTTTTTTTTGTGCGAAATCCCGTGGAATGACCCATATATACTTCGAATATATTCGAACTGTACACTACTTGTACAGGAAATATATTCAAAATGTATTCCCCACACCTAAGTTTTCGAACAGAAAGTATACTCGAAAAATATATTTAATGTATATTTCAGATATATATGTCGGATATTCGACCTATGCATCAGATGTAGCTCCGAATGTATTCAATGTATGTTTCAGATATATATGGAGTATATTCCATGTATACGTCAGATGCAGTTCCGAATGTATTTATTGTATATTTAAGATATATATGTGGTATATTCTTCGTACACGTCAGATGTAACTCGGAATGCAATTAATACATAAGTTAGATACATGTGTCGTATGTCCGCTGTATACGACACATGTGATTCCGAATCTAATAAAAACATATTATGGCAGATCTACAAGATATGATATAGAAATAATATCCACAATAAATGCCGATTATATGACTTGCATATATTTATTGCAAAATCTCATATAAAGATACAAAGTAAAATAGCTTTAATATTAACATACAAAACTATATTTATTATTCGCTATGTGCACGGAGGTGAGAAGTCGGGGAAGTGACGCCAACGCTCGGGGTGGCTGACCGTGGCACTGTTGGAACAATATTTTATACGCGACAACATAGGAAACGGTGAGTAAATATTTATTGAATGTCAGTTTCATCGTTTTTGCTAAAAAGAAAGGCAAGTCGGCAATGTACAGCGTGAAATATTTTCCAAATTTTCATATCTGACACAGAATTTTTGAGAATTTTTTGGAATTTTAAAATTGGGGCCAAAACAGTTTTTTTGATTCATAACAAATTTTTTTTTTTAATTTCAAGAAATTTTGGAGTGTTTTTTTTTAACACATAGAGCAAAAAAAAATTATTGAGTAAATTGGAAAGGGTCAGCGTTGAAGGCTTAGTGACTTGGCCAAGAATACCTCATATATTTTAGGTATACTCCGAAGTATATCAAACATATATTCCAGATGTACTGTGAAGTATATGAAACATGAATTCCGAGTATATATTCAAGTAAGTTGAACATATATTCGAAATATATTCCGGAATGTAAAGTACATATATTTCAGATACATACCAGGTATACTTCGATGACATGAAACTCATATTCAAAATGTATGTAGAATGTATTTGTTATATATTTGGAATGTAATTAGCAGTATACTTTCGAATATATTTCTAGCTACATTTAAAAATACATGGAAACTATATTCGTTGTACACGTCGACTGTACTTATTACAGATATCGAATATATTTATTTATATACTTTGCATATAATTCAACGTACATTCAAAAATATATTCGACACATACAATTTTTCGAACAAAATATATTTTATATATTTTTCAATATATTTAAAATATACTTTATTTCCATGTGGGTATGGACGAAACATAGGATTTCGATCGTAAATTTATGATAGTACATCGTAAATTCACGAACCAAAGTCCGTATTCGGAACGATAGAATTTTTTATAATCGTTTTCTATCATTTATTTTCACCAGGGCTCGGTTTACCGTTGGATTACCCTCGTTTTACCAGCGGTTTACCCTTGTTCGCTTTTAACAACCGACGATTGAGGATATACAGTGTATATGCACTATATATGGATTAGGCTTGTGTTGTTAACATTCTGATGGTAGTAGTATAGGACAGTTATCGCGAGACAGGGTGTGACGACACTAGGCCACGCCCATGTCTCGCGAAACTGTCCTCGGCCGCTGATTGGCTGTCACGCCCTCCCCTCCCCTTTCTCGCGTTAACAGTCGCGACTCCGCGATAGGCCGCGACCCTCCCCACCCCCTTTTCGCGTTAACTGTCTCCAGCCCGCGATTGGCTGGCACAGTCGCGCACCCCACCACCTTTTCGCGTTAACGGCGCAGTCGCGCACCCCACCACCCACCGCCACCCTCAGGGTCCGCTGCTGGGCCGTCCGCGACAGCCGCACACCCCACCACGACCCACAGCCACCCTCGGGCGCGGAACCCACGACCCACAGCCACCCTCGGGGTCCGTCCGCCCGCCGCCACCCACTCACTCGCACTTACCTCACTGCGTGGGACCGCTCCCCACTCGACGACCGCTCCTACCTGCACCTGGCGCGCGACTGACGTCGCATGCGTGCGCTGCCGCACCTCCCACCCGACGCGTGGGTGCGTGCGCCGCTGCTGCCCCCCCCCCCCCCCCCCCCACCAGTCTCATGGTTGCGCGCAGCTACGGGCAGCCAAGAGTTAGCTCGGCGCGTACCCTCTCCCCTTTCTCGCGATAACTGTCCCTAGCCTCGAGCTTGGCTGCCAGACGTACCCCCCCCCCCCCCTTTCTTTTTCACTATAGCGGTCCGTAGCCAGGCGTTAGCGTCGTTTCCTTGCTAGGCTTATTTTTGCACGCGCAGCTACGGGTGGCGAAGAGTCGACGGAGCGTACCATCTCCCCTTGCTCGCTATAGCTGTCCCTGTACGTGGCTGTGTGCATCGCTACCCGCTAGACTCGTGGTCGCGTCTAGCAGCGGGTGGCTAAGCGTGGACACGTGCCACGGTGGCGCGCGCAGCCACAGGCGGCTACTGTTGGTCTCGCCGCAACTCTCCCTACCCGCGTGACGGGTGGCTCCAGTTAGGACCCATTATGCCCAAAAATTACCATTTTCTACGAATGGCCATAATAATATTTTTCTAATAGCTAAAGATAATGAAGGTGAGTAAAGAATAGGTTTTTTGATTACATACATATTTATTGTCGATATACGTAAGCATACAATTGGATATTTATTATCGGGGACAAATAGATGTTAAACGCAAGCGGCCGATGGAGTCGAGAAAACGTATATTTATAATGCTTATTCTACGATGCAGTTTCCTGGCGAGAAACGAATGAAAAATCGGTCATCTTCAACTAAAATTAATTTTTATTTAAATAAGACCATGATAAAACACACACAAAAAAATTACATAGGTTGAGTCGCTACTGATGAAGCGTCTTCGAGTATCGTTTTCAACTCGTTTGTTATGAACGGTATACAAAATTCGCTCAATTCCAGGAACATTATATCGTAATATTCGAGGAATGATGAATCTATGTTGTAGCGTAGTCCATCGTGTAGAACACTTTTATTTTGTGTTAAAAGTTCTTTAACGCGTGGTTCATCGACATTTTCTGCCTCTTCATTAGACGGAATATCCATGAGTAATGCAGCACATAGAGCGTCAGCACACTTCTGTACATGCGTAGCATAACGTTGAAGTCTCCTGAAGCGTTCATCCACACACACCGAAACGTTGCACAATCCTTCAAACGTCGGTTTTTGCATCACTACGGCAGGTAAATAATTTTGTTTCTTCTTCTTCTGCGGGGGTTCCAACGGTGTTTGCTCATCGTTATCTGGATCGGTATCGTCAGAGGCGTCAGACGTTGACTCGGTTACAGCACGGTCGAACATAATGGATTTTGACCCAAACGCCGTTGAAAAGAAAACCTCAAAGTCTTCAATGCACTATCTCCATGCACTATTTACGGGAGCTCCCTTGAAATAGCTGGAAATTTCCTCCAAACTAGCCAGTAATTTAGTCCAGGCTGCTGACTCGAAGACGATCCCACCTGATGAATTATTATTTTGTAACACAACGACGGGGACAATATCCCCATTCACTCGCGGTTGAAGCCCCGTGCTTATCTTCTTTGTTCCCGAATAGTTTAGACTGTATGTTGTCCCCAGAAGCAACGGGTCCTCCAGTTTTTTCTTTTCATCGTTTGACAACAGACGATACATGGTTGCTGTACTTAAATCAGCTTGACTCATGTTTGAACAAACATTGTAAACTGGTTGAAATAGTTATATATAATGAGATGGCCGTGTCTTCTCAAGATAGATATTGCTTCTGCCTTGTCACGGGCCTGAATGCCAAATATATATTTTCGTGTTCTGTTTTATATACTGCGTTGTACCCCCCCCCCCCCCCATAGTACGGATGATAAGTGGGGTAAACCGGATGAAAGTGGTGATGACTCATCTTCACACTATCTTTTTTAAATATGTAAATCTATTTCCGATATATATTTGTCTGGATGTCTGGCATAGTGTGATCTTCACAAATAATATTTTATGAGTGTTCAATAGAGGGATTGTACGGTGTCAGTAGTCATTTACATAAAAGCCCAAGATAATAAGAAATTTATTATAAGAATGTATTAATAATTTATATTTTAAAATAAATGTATACAGTGTTTCATTAAACGTATTTGTAGAGGGTTTGTTTGCTTTTCAAAGAAACATTTAGTCGAATAACTATTGTTTACACAGTATTAATAGACTAAGGGCTCGTGTTTTTATTATGGTGTGTCATAAATTATTACTAGTTTTCTCCAGAAATTGTAGCATTCTTAAACTACTGTTTACATAGTAGTAAGAAAAGGTGGCCCGTTGTATTTAAATATATAAATATTTGTATATACAGACTTTTAAATTAGGGTTTGCTGTTTGACAAGTGCAGCAGTGAAAACTGACCAGAATAATTTACCTTTCTCTAGGAGCATCGTTGGGTTACAGGTCGGTTTTGCATCTGAAACCATTGACCTCTCTTACTCTATTTCTTTTCGGTCACTGCTATGTTCTTTCTCTCTTAACTTCTTTTTCTTTCTATCACTCTATTTTCTTTCATGTTTTCATCTTGCTCTTGTTTTATTTTCACCAAATTTTATGGCAACTGAGTCAAGGATGTAGAGTGGGGGGTTTTGGCAAACTATAAATGCACAGTGCGCGGAAATTCTTGTCTAATTCTGTCAAGAAACTTCGTAGCGTGAATAGCTTGTTCATTTACGGTTTTTTGGCGTTTGAAAAAATTTGTTTTCGTTTTTCGATACGGAAAGAGAAATCAAAAGTGTTCAATCGTGTTCAGTTTTGTGTATTTTCCGTGAAAAAAGTTTTTGTGTTTTCGTTTGTGTCGTTCGTTTGCGTCGTAAAAACTGAAAAAATGGAAAACACCCGCGTTCGGTTTTTGAGTGTCGTGCGTGCAACAGCACGTGTGTTTATTCGATGTGATCGCCGCCTGGAAAGAATTTTTACCGAGCGTTGGTTCGCCAACATTGGTAATTATCTTACAGGGAATTAGTGGACGTGTTCAAGGCAGTGCTTGAGAGTGGTCACTCTCTTTTCATTGCCGATGCGTACTTGCGTGGAGTGTTCCATCGGTCCGTGGAAGCACAGCGCGAGGTTATTGAGTTCCTGGGGACCAACGGTCAGCTGTCAGGCACAGCCCTTACAAATTTATTAATCAGGGTGTCGAATCATCATGCTACGTAAAATATAAATTATTCTAAAATAAAATGTTTTAATTGCCATAAATGACAATTTTTATATTTTGTAATAATTTTTAATATCTATATATATTTTACTATTTTATTAATTTGATAAAAATGTAACGATATTTTTCTGTTATATTTTTTATCAAATTGATAACATACTAAATATATATTCATAATTTTATATTATTTAAAAATAATGTTAATCATTTTTGTATAGCCCGCCGAGCGTTGCTATTCAGCAGCGATAGTGACAGTAGTCATGGGTCAGATAGTGACTCGCTGCTGATGGCATCGTCGTCGTCAAACATGATTGTTGACGACTCAGATTCTGAGTCGTCAACAATCAATGTCTCCGAGGGTGAGGAAGAGGAGGACGCCGACGACGAAGCGGGGATGGATGTCGGCAGCGAAATCGAAGATGATGATGATGACAACAACGAGACCGAGACTGCTGACCCCGGTATAAATAATGTCTCATCGCCTGCAGTCGATATGGTCGACTATGGGGATGAGAGCGCTTATTTAAGTCAGCGGCCTCATAACATTGAGGAAGCGACTACATGTCAGTCGTCGAGTTTTACAATTAATTAAGAATTATTTTATAATTTTGAATTATTTTTTGCAGATGTTGACTCTGAGTTGGAGCGCCTCTCCGATCATCGTAGTGTGATCGCCGAGAGTCCCGAGTCTCCTCCTCATGAGCAGGGTACTCCCGTCTACCAGGAGGCTCCGGATGCTCCTCAGGATATCTACATTTCTGAGAGCCCAGAGTCTCCTCCCGCGGCTGATCAGGGGATCCCGGATAGTCCGGCATCCCCGCTCGCGGGCGATCAGGGTATCGCGGTTATACAGGAGTACCCGGAGCAGCAGAGGCCACCATCACCGCATCGGCTCTCGTACGAAGAGTACGTGGAGCTGATGGACATGGATCGCTGGGCGACGGAGAACTATGAAAGCTGTAAGTAGAAAAATGTATTTCATAAAATTATAAAAATATAAACTTATAATTTTTATTAATTTTCAATTAATTAATTTTTCAGATGTTCGAGAGCTGATTCGGGCTGCGCGGGAGTATATAGTTCCGCTTTCGCGTGAAGCTTGGATTGAAGCGAATTTTAATACTTGTAAGTATTTTAATATGTATACATATTTTTTACATAAAATTGTTAACCAATAAAATATAAAATTTTAACATGTATTAATAATTTTTCTTTTTTCAGACCAAGATTTCGTGGCGACCAATTTCGACCACGAATACAACAGCCGGCAGATTCGTGAAACTTGTAAGTAGAATAAAGAATTTTCTATGTTTTTGTTATTTGCAAACAATTATATATTTTTAATTTTTCAGTAAATCATCGTCCCGCGAGCCCCGAAGTTGAGTCTTTGAGCGACGAGGAAATAGAGGAGTACGAGATCACTTGCCCCGAGTCACCCACCCGATCTTTGTTTTGGACAGACGAATTCGGGTGGATAAATGAACGGGTCATTGTTCCTTATTTTGAAGAGGACGGGCGTATCGGTACCGACTCCGATTTCCTCGACGATGACGAGGACTTGATCGTGACACGCTACAGGGATGCGTACGATGGGGCGGCTGGACACGAGGACTAAATACCAGCATTAATGGTAGCATTGGTTTCTAGTCAGATGTCCACCGCTGTTATCCCCCATCACCACCCCGAACTGTTCGGATGAATCGGACGATTCCAACAGCTCGGAGAATTCAACGATTTCGCGGGGGCTGTCCATATTAAGCAGCTCATCCGATTCGTCGCAGGTCTCGTTGACGACAAGATCGTCGTACCTGTCAGTGAGCTGTACTTCGAGGATGTCAACAGCCTCCAGCATCAACAGCGATTCGAGCGTCTCCAACGATTCATCCGACAGCAAAACAGCATCGTCCACTTCGTCCGACTCATCATCATCACTGGTAATGTACAATAGTTTTTATCAAATAGGTGGTGGTGCGGTTCGCGACGATAGTTTAAGCGATAGTGATAGTTCGTTAGAAGACGTTCGCGATTTTAATAATTTCGAAGACAACGACCTCGCCGCGGACGACGTAAATTCAATTTTGCCTCCGGGAAATCGGTTTGTCATCATTGGGTCAGAAAGAGACCATTATTTAAAGCGTTTCGGGGTTTTAGCAAGGCAAATCGATCTTGCGTTAGTGCCATCTCCGGATATAAATTCTGTAGCATGGATTCGAAACGCAATACGTGATATACATCACTATTTCGTTTCAGATCGAGATGCTACAGATTTAATAGGCATAGGATTTGTCACTGACGGAATGATTGACGGGTCTGCAGGGGTATCTCTACGGCCTATATCGCGTTTTAGTAATGAGCAGTTATGGAGTTTGCTTTGTGCAGTGAACCAAAGCTCACGAGTACTCGCGGCATCTGACACGCTGCGATTCACCGTCACATATGTGACGACTCCAGCTGGTCAAGGACTGCGTGTATCGATGCTCAAAAGCAAATCCATAACTGTAATCCGTAACGACGATAATTTGTGTTTTCCGCGTTCGGTTGTTGTAGGACTTGCTAATAATAAGCATAAACGCGAGCGTAGTGAAGCGTCAGCAATTGCTTGGAATCGTATTCGTCACGGGGCGTCACGAGACCAGCGTGAACAAGCTCGTACTCTCGTTGAAAGAGTTGGTGTAGAAATCCCTCAAGAAGGTTGTGGTATTCCTGAGATACAGGCTTTTCAGAGATACTTCATACCTTCTAGAGTAGCAATCGTAATTTACGACTGGGATTTGCTTGGTAGGGGCGCACCTCCGGTTTTTGATGGACACTCGTCTTTTCAAAACACCGAGGCAAGTGAGGTTGTTAATATTGCGTATAATGCTGTTTTGAAGCACTATTCGCCAATTAGCAACCTTATGGGTGCGTCGGGCGGTAGGAATTATTGCATACCGTGCAATAAAGCTTACCGCTGGGATGCTCAGCATCGGCGTACTAGCAAGTGTCCCCGCTGCTTCAGCGTGCCTCCCTGTATCGCTGATGTTGCCCCTGCAGCCGAACGAGAACTCGTCCCTGGGTCTTCATTGGTCGTTCAGCAGGTAGCACTTTCAACTACTGTCAACGATAGTACGGATTTGTTGTGTAAAAATTGCGATCGATTATTTTACAACGCTACGTGTTTTGCGAATCATCTCAAGCCACGTGAAAATAGACGTAATTTGGAAAATCTTGCGCGAAAATCAGTTTGTGAATGCTACTGCTTTTGTAAGACTTGTGAAAAACTCATAAACAGAGAAAGCAAGTCTCATGAATGTGGTGTCGGTTATTGTCAGTTGTGTCGTACCACTCATGGTCACAACGAACAGTGTTACATGCAGGTAATAAAGCCCCGTAAAGATAGTCAGGTAGAACACCCCGAAACGCTTTTTATATTTTACGATTTCGAGACAAGACAGGATCGGAAGTATAGCGGTCCCAACGCGGGTGAGGATACTCGTGAACATATAGTCACCCATTGTGTTGCGCAACAACTTTGCGAAATTTGCTTAGCTGCGGGGTATGACCGTTTACCCTCGACTGCGTGTCCCTGGTACGGAATACACGAATTTGTTTTTAACCGTGACCCTGCTGCAGAATTTATAGACCTTGCTGTTCGACCTTCTACGAAATTCCGCAATATAGTGTGTATCGCCCACAATGCTAAGGGGTTCGACGCACAATTTATATTGCGGAATATCGTAGAACGTTGTACGGACTTGCCGACCCCAAATTTAGTTTTGACGGGAAATTCAATTATTTCAATGCGTGTGGGGCGCACGAATTTTATAGACAGTCTCAATTACTTTCATATCAAACTTTGTGCGCTCCCCAAGGCATTTGGGTTTAACGATAGTTTTGGAAAGAGTTACTTTCCACATCTTTTCAACACCAAGGATAGACAGTCTTATAACGGTGCTCTCCCTGCAGCAGAGTATTACTCGCCCGACACAATGGGTGATAGTGAACGAGAAGAATTTTATGGGTGGTACGCTGAGCAAGTTGAAAAAAATGAAATTTTCAACTTTCAAAATGAAATTATTAAATATTGCAAACTCGATGTAAATATTTTGCGGCAGGCTTGCTACGAGTTTAGAAAAAAATTTCTATCTGTCGGTAATGTATGCCCGTTTACCGAGGCTGTCACTATTGCGTCAGCTTGCTCAAAGGTGTACCGGCGTAACTTTCTTCGTCCTCAAACGATTGGGCTTATACCGCCTGGTGGATATAGACGGGCGGAAAACCACTCGACAGGCCATCGACTGGCTTTTATGGGTTGAGCATGAAATTGGTCAAGAGCTTGTTCATGCAGCTCGAGGTCGAGAGTACAAGCTTCCTGAAGGCTCGCGTATCGATGGCTACCTGCAGGTAGACAATCGTCGTATTGTATATCAATACCATGGTTGCTACTGGCACGGCTGTCGCAAGTGTTTTCCGACCGACCGCTCCCGCAAATCTCATGTTGGCAACGATAGTCTCGACTCTCGTTATGAACGTACTGTGGCAGCAAGTTTGAAAATTTGTTCCTACGGTTACGAGCTGGTCGAGATGTGGGAGTGCAGCTTCAATGCACTGCGAAAAAATGATCCATCCATTAATGAATTTTTGAAAAATCACCCGCGTCGTGTTTCTGATTGCCTCCAGCCACGTGATGGTTTTTACGGTGGACGCACAGGTAACATTGTAACGGCTTACGATATTACGCCCGGTGAAAAAATGTCTTATATCGATATTTGTTCGCTCTATCCGTATATATGTAAGACAGGTCGGTTTCCCGTAGGTCATCCGCGAATATACGTTGATTCCGAGTGCGAGTCGTTGTTTGAAGGGTCATACAATGCTCTAGGCGTTACGATCAACGGGATGATAAAGTGTACTATCATCCCGCCGCGCCGACTCTTTCACCCAGTTTTACCAGTTCGAATGCATGAGAAACTGTTTTTACTCTATGTCGTAAATGCACAGAGGAAATGACCCAGGGCTCATGCAATCACGAAAACCCGAGGATCGGGCTTTCACAGGTACCTGGGTGACTGATGAGGTCCGTAAAGCGATAAACATGGGCTACGAAATTACGAAAATTTTTATTATTTGGGCGTATGATATGACAATGTA
>OZ019977.1:10921665-11054165 GCA_963970395.1 Ephialtes manifestator | reverse complement strand
ATACTGAAAATACATTAGACGACGACGACGAAAACAACACTCGTTTTGGAAAAAGGATCCGTAAAATAACCAAGAAGTCACGCACCGCTGGATTCTCCAAATGGCTTTCGGTTTAAAAACGCACATAATGTCATACGAAAAAGTGTATTACGATCCCTCGAACCCTGCTGGTTATGCGGGTGCGAGGCGATTAATTAAAGGGAAAAATAAAGCAGATTCTGTGTACGACTGGCTCACTCAACAGGATACCTATACCATTCATAGACCCGTGCGACGCCTTTTTCCTCGATTACATTACAATGTTAGCAATATAGATGATGTTTGGGAGGCTTATCTCGTAGACCTTCGTTCATTGAAAAGTTACAATGAAGGCGTTTCCTGTCTTCTTATGGTTATTGATGTTCTCAGTAAGTATGCTTGGGTCGAGCCCTTGCGAGACAAGACCGTGCGCGAAGTAACAAAGGCCTTTAAACGAATTTTCGAGCGAAGCGCCGGTCGCCAACCTGTCTACCTGCAAACCGATCGGGGCAAAGAATTTCTCGGCAATGAACTCCAGAAATTTCTTAAAGAAAACGATATTCGCTTCCGTGTAACACGCAACCCTGACATAAAAGCATCAATTGTTGAACGTTTCAACCGTACGCTCAAGGAACGCATGTGGCGGTACTTTACACATAAAAATACTCATCGCTACATTGATATACTACAACAATTTGTTTACGCTTGCAATCATGCCACTCATTCAACGATTAAAATGCAACCCGCTGCCGTAACATTAAACAATGCAGACATAGCTATGCAGAATATGACTCATACGGCTTTAAAACGACGGAATAAGAGACGTTTTACTACATATAAATATAAATGTGGTGATTACGTTAGAATTAGTCGAACAAAAGGTACCTTCGAGAAGGGTTATGAGAAAAATTGGAGTGAAGAAATATTTTGTGTGACAAAAGTAATAAACCGTCAAGGTTTGTACATTTATGCTTTGAGTGATCTAGAAAATGAACCTATTGAAGGCTTCTTCTATCCCGAAAAATTGACACACGTTCATGAAACACGTGTCAAAGAGGATCAAGAATTTAAAATTGACAAAGTGCTGCAAACCAAAGGTACAGGTGAGAAAAAACAAGTTTTCGTGAGCTGGGTAGGGTACCCTGCGAAATTTAATTCTTGGATACCTGCATCGAACCTACATAGTCTCACGTAACCACATCAAAATGAACGACCAAGATAATTTTTATCTCGTACTACCAAGCAACAGTAGCATGATATATCTTCCGGAAAATACAACGACACGTTTTCCACTCAACTTCAACGTGAAATATCTCTCAAAGGACAATGGACCGTAGGTTTGGCTGAAATTCATATACCCTGCACAATCACGCATTTGCAAGCATCTGATACAGAATTTGAGTGGCCACCTTGTGACAGTAAATCACGTGTGATTGAAAAAATACCACATGGATTATATAAAAATCATATGCAGCTAGTGGATGAAATAAATCGTTTACCTGGTATGCACCAGGCTGGCATTCAATTCGTTGAATCAAAAAATGCAAAAGGTTACGTATCAATTTTCGCAGAAAATAAAGATAATTGCCCGTCAAATACGCTACCGAAAAATATAATACGGATGAGTAGTAAAGTGCAAAAGGTACTAGGACTTGAAAAACGCTTACTACCAAAACCCGACTGGCAATCCTCTCAAGGTGTTTACCTGCGTTTCATTCGAGGTGTCGGAAGAATGGGCGCTGTACCAGCCTGTATAAACAGGGCACTACTCGAACAGCTCTTTGTCTACAGAGACAACTGTGTACCCCATACTGTAGGCGACACACAAACAACACTACTCCGTATAGTTAATTTGAATACAGCAAACTATAGATATGGTGAGACACAGGTAAAATCTTTTTCTCCGCCATACTATATACCACTCATCAACAACTGTTTCCGCTCCATTGAGATAGATATAAGAGACCACCTGGGAGCAAGGATTCCATTCGAGTACGGGACATTAGCGCTGACGCTTCATTTCAAAAAAGTGTAAAAGTGAAATAGTGTGAAAATCGTAAACACGTTTGGAAGAATGGTTTTTGAAGATACTACGGATGACTCGACGATGGATCAAAGTGAAATTACTAAAAAAGTCGAAAATTGTGAAGAAGAAGAAAAAATAACTGACTTTATCATCGTAACTTTTAGTGAGTATCTTGAAAAGTGGCAAACAGTAATTCAGAAAAAATGTCTAATACCACAATGTTATGAGAACACCGTCAGCAAAATAAAAAAATTGATAACGCGATGCTGTGGTGACAACTTTGAAGTTTCCCACTTTGAACCTATAAAACTATTAACACCACGCGATCATGAGCTGGTTAACATAATTGGAGATATTGATTTGAGAGTCAAAGTAGCGGATGATATTCCCTACAACAATGTAATTACTGATATTATTACAAATACTCTGCTCAAGTCAAGACATCGAGCCTACATCAGCTTGAGAGAAATGGTAAAGGATGATCCACCGAAAAGCCTTTCATTCTTTGAACCTCTCGATTTATATATCATAACTGAACTAGAAGTTCAAAACCTTTTTGAAGACATTGCAAGCTCCATCTACAGATTGTTGGAAGAATATTAACATTAAAAAAATATACGTTGCTAAAAAATTAATATAAAAAGTGGTACGACGCATCTTGCATTCGTATATAAATCGTTGACATTGACACTTGATTATGAGGAGAGTGCTACGGTATGGCCTATTATACTAGTTATTACGAGAATAAAATTGGTGGCGGTGGAACGATACACAACGTCTTTGTTGGTGCCCCTCATCAACGTGGGCACGGGATCGGTAGCTTTCTCGGCGGTCTCGTCAGAAGTATACTACCATTGTTGAAATCGGGCGCTAAGGCCGTAGGGAAAGAGGAGTGATGCCCACTTGCCCACAAATATGATTGGACACATCATATTGGTCACAAATTATTGGACACACAAGTTATTGGACACATCGAGATTGGACACACAAGTTATTGGACACATCGTGATTGGACACAAGACTTATTGGACACATCGTGATTGGACACACAAGATATTGGACACATCCAGATTGGACACACAATTTATTGGACACATCGAGATTGGACACCCGAAGATAAAACACAAATTATTAGACACACGAAGAATGGACACAAATTATTGGACACACGAAGATTGAACACAAAGAGAGGGTTCCATCTGGCCAGATACCAATTGTGCACGTTTCGATAGTGCCTACTAAGTTGTGCACAACGACATTATGCACATTTTTTTTTGCTTTCGTGCACGACTAAGTTGTGCACAATTCTTTTTGTGCACAACTACATTGTGCATAATTCTTTTTATGCACAAATACATTGTGCAGAATATTTTATGTGCACATTTATGTTGTACGCAATTTTTTTGTGTTCAATTATATTTTATAAAAAAATTTAAAAAGAAGAAAAGTCATATAGCTTTTTTCATTTTCCGAAACGGAGCGTGAATGCTTTTTCGTGTGGGTGCAAAGTTAGATTTTATCCGAAATTCGGATGTATAAAGTCGGTCTTCTTATTTTAGCACCTGGTCGGTGTGGGTGCAAAGTCGGATTTTATCCGAAAATGCGATATATAAAGTCGGTCTTCGTGTTTTAACATCTGGTTGGTGTGGGTGCAAAGTTGGATTGTATCCAAAATTGGGATGTACAAAGTCGGTCTTCGTGTGTTAGCATCTGGTCGGCGTGGGTGCAAAGTCGGATTTGAGTTATAGAAGCTCGCACTGAAACGTACGCGCCGAAACGTCTCGAGCCCAAATGGCTCAGTGCCGAAACGGCCTGGAGCCGAAAAATTCGGCTTTGAAACGACAGCGCCTAATCGTACAGGGTTGGAATAATTTGTATCCAATCTTCGTGTGTCCAATAATTTGGGTCCAATTATCGTGTGTCCAATCTCGATGTGTCCAATATCATGTGTGTCCAATCTCGATGTGTCCAATATTTTGTGTCCAATCTCGATGTGTCCATTAAAGTATGTGTCCAATCTCGATGTGTCCAATATCTTGTGTCCAATCTCGATGTGTCCATTAAAGGATGTGTTCAATCTTGATGCCTCCAATAATTTGTGTCCAATCTCGATGTGTCCAATAACTTCTGTGTCCAATCTTGATGTGTCGAATAACTTGTGTGTCCAATATGATGTGCCCAATCCGATTTGTGGGCAAGTGGGTCCCTCCCGGGAAAGAGGCTTTACGTACAGGACTGCACGTCCTCGAAGATGTAAGCGGTCACCAGAAACTCTTCAAAGAGTCACTACGACGCCGAATGACTGAATCGGGTGAAAATTTACAACGGAAAGCGAATGAAAAAATTGCTCTTCTCATGAACGGATCAGGATATAATACGAGGAACACAACCAGATTGATGCAGTTACTCACCGGCCGTGCACGTACATACACGCAAAAAAGGAAGCGACGCGCAGCTCCATGAAGTTGGCTGACCAACTTTAACTTTTTTAACTTTTTCTTTTTTATATCATTTGATAATCGTTAGATATTGATTGATAGTCTAATATCAATGTTTGATAGTCGAAAGTTTTTTTTTTTAAATAAAAATCAAAATATACCCTGAAGATAGCGGAATTTTTTTTATTTTTCCACCGAATCTACTTTTTGTTAGTCCTATCGATGCGGAATCGTTTGATAGTTCGGAATTAGTTTTAAAATTATTTGATAGCCCACTTTTCGACCGAAAATATTAAAAAAACTGTAAAGTGTAATCAGCGGGTTACATTACGGAGTCACGTGGTCCCATTACCAGAAATGGAACGGTAATATAACCGCCTGTTTTAATTTTTCACCAAAATCAATTAAATTTGCATCCAATCGATGCGAAATCGTTTGATAGTTAACAATTAACAGATAATATCGATTGATAGTCTACGGTGTGTAAAAAAAATATGAAAAAGCGCTTTATAAAGCACGGTCACCTGGCAACATAAACCGAAATCGATGTTTTGCGCTAAAAATAATTCAATGCACACGCAATTAATGCGGAATCGTTTGATAGTTGATAATTATCGTATGATAACGTTTGATTGTTCATAGATCGCCAGCAAAAGAATTTAGAAAACTTTATGCGCTTCATAGAGCTCGGGCCGATCGCAGCATAACCTGAAATCGATTAAACGTATACGCAATCAATGCGGAATCGACTGATAGTTGACACTTATCGTATGATACCGTTTGATAGTCCACGGTTTGTCATAAGAAGCATTTAAAAAACTGTATGCGCTTTATAGGGCACGGTTACCTGGGAACATAACCTAAATATCATGTTTTGCGCTAAAATTAATTCAAGGCACACGCAATTAATGCGGAATCGTTTGATAGTTGATAATTATCGTATGATACCGTTTGATAGTTCATAGTTCGTCATCAAAAGAATTTAGAAAACTTTATACGCTTCATAGAGCCCGGCTAGATCGCAGCATAACCTCAAATCGATTAAACGTATACGCAATCAATGCGGAATCGTTTGATAGTTGACAATTATCGTACGATACCGTTTGATAGTCCACTGTTTGTCATAAGCAGCATTTAAAAAACTGTATGCGCTTCATAGGGCACGGTTACCTGGGAAAATAACCTAAAATATCATGTTTTGCGCTACAATTAATTCAATGCACACGTAATCAATGTGGAATCGTTTGATAGTTGATAATTATGGTATGATACCGTTTGATAGTTCATAGTTCGTCATCAAAACAACTTAGAAAACTGTCTGTCGTCATAGTGCCCGGCCAGCTTGCAGCATAACCTGAAATCGATTAAACGTACACGCAATCAATGCGATATCATTTGATAGTTAATAATTATCGTATGATACTGTTCGATAGTCCATAGTTTGTCATTAAAAAGATGTATAAAACTGTATGCGCTTCACAGAGCCCGCCCAACTTGCAGCACATAACCTGAAATCGATTAAACGTATACGCAATCAATGCGGAATCGTTTCATAGTTGACGATTATCGATAGTCCACGGTTTTTCATAAACAGCATTAAAAAAACTGTGTGCGCTTCATAGGGCACGTTCAACTGGCAACATAACCGGAAATTGATGTTTCTCGTCAAAATGAATTTAATACAGTATGATTCTAAACCACTAACACATTTGACATTTTTTGTCGAAAGTACAAATGAAATCATCACAGATATCATCAAAAACTACAGATTCGTTGTTATTAGTATTAGAAAAAAAAGACAATGTAAAAACGATTAAAAAAATCGTAAATTCAGTGCTGCCTCATACATTCATAAAAATAATTATAATTAATACGCAAAACGTTTGCAGATAATCGTTTATCGCAAGTCGTTCATGTACCTAAATCTGTTATTACCAAGTGTATAATAGTTATAAACAGGAAAAAAGAAAATTCGTGGTTTAAGTGCAAATGGTTTAAGTGGTTTAAGTGACAAATGCATAGTTTAGTTTATTAGTTTCCTTGCGTTATGATAACCTTATATTCTCTGTACAAAATATATATATTATTTATAATTATTTTTATGAATGTATGAGGCAGCACTGAACTTACGATTTTTTTTCGTTTTTTCATTGTCTTTTTTTCTTATACTCAACGAATCTGTAGTTTTTGATGATGTCTGTGATGATTTAATTTGTACTTTCGACAAAAAATGTCAAATGTGTTAGTGGTTTAGAATCATACTGTATTAACTTGATTTTGGCGAAAAACATCAATTTCCGGTTCTGTTGCCAGTTGATCGTGCCTATGAAGCGCATACAGTTTTTGTAATGCTGTTTATGAAAAACCGTGGACTATCCAACGGTATTACACGATAATCGTCAACTATCAAATATGATTCTGCATTGATTGCGTATACGTTTAATCTATTTCAGGTTATGTGCTGCAAGCTGGACGGGCTCTATGAAGCGCATACAGTTTTATACTTTTTTTAAATGACAAACCGTGGACTATCAAACGGTATCATATGATAATTGTCAACTATCAAACGATTCCGCATTGATTGCGTATACGTTTAATCGATTTCTGGATATGCTGCGATCTGGACGGGCTCTATGAAGCGCATAAAGTTTTCTAAATTCTTTTGATGACGAACTATGAACTATCAAACGGTATCATACGATAATTATCAACTATCAAACGATTCCGTATTGATTACGTGTGCATTGAATTAATTTTAGCGCGAAACATGATATTTTAGGTTATGTTCCCAGGTAACCGTGCCCCATGAAGCGCATACAGTTTTTTAAATGCTGTTTATGACAAACCGTAGACTATCAAACGTTATCATACGATAATTGTCAACTATCAATCGATTTCGCATTGATTGCGTATACGTTTAATCGATTTCAGGTTATGCTGCGATCTGGCGGGGCTCTATGAAGCGCATAAAGTTTTCTAAATTCTTTTGATGACGAACTATGAACTATCAAACGGTATCATACGATAATTATCAACTATCAAACGATTCCGCATTGATTTCGAGTGCATTAAATTAATTTTAGCGCAAAACCTGATATTTTAGGTTATGTTCCCAGGTGACCGTGCCTTATAAAGCGTTTTTTCATTTTTTTTTACACACCGTGGACTATCAATCGATATTATCTGTTAATTGTTAACTATCAAACGATTCCGCATCGACTGGATGCAAATTTAATTGATTTTGGTGAAAAATTAAAACAGGCGGTTATATTACCGTTCCATTACTAGTAATGTGACCACATGACCCGGTAATGTAACCCGCTGATTACACTTTACAGTTTTTTTTTCATATTTTTGGTCGAAAAGTGGACTATCAAATAATTTTAAAACTAATTCCGTACTATCAAACGATTCCGCATCGATAGGACTAACAAAAATTAGATTCGGTGGAAAAATAAAAAAAATTCCGCTATCTTCAGGGTATATTTTGATTTTTATTAAAAAAAAAAAACTTTCGACTATCAAACATTGATATTAGACTATCAATCAATATCTAACGATTATCAAATGATATAAAAAAGATAAAGTTAAAAAAGTTAAAGTTGGTCAGCCAACTTCATGGAGCTGCGACGCGCTGCTGTTTCGAAAAAATCTCACGGTGTTACCAAGCGAAGAAAAAAGAGAACCGTAACGAAAGAAAAAGAAAACTGTAAAAAGAAGGAAAAAGCAAACAAGTAGAAAACCAGTGAAAAAACGTAAAAAATCCGACATTTTCGGAAGTGATTAACAATGTCTTTCTTACATACACACTCTTGTGAGTGTATGAAATCTGAACTCGACTTGTTTACAATTCCACCAACTCAAACATCTATAGATGTTTGAGTTGGTGGAATTCTAAACAAGTCGTGAGCTCTCTATAGAGAGCTCACAATGGGTTCACTACAAACCTGTCTCATCCCTTTCGGACGACGGACCTCTTGAATTTGTCATACCTGGCCATGGTGAAGAATATTTAGATCTCACTCACACAATGCTTGCTGTGAGTGTAAAAATTAAAGGCGAACCTGTTTCTAACGGCGCACCTGTTAATAACTTTCTACACAGCATGTTTAATCAGGTGGATGTATATTTCAACCAAAAACTTGTAGCACCACCAAACAATGCCTATCCTTACAGAGCGTATATTGAGATTCTACTCAATTATAGACCTGCAGCGAAAAAGTCTCATCTATCGACTGGTCTTTGGTATGCCGATACACCTGGTACATTTGAAGTGCTCCCAAACGGAAAAAAAGGTACGAATGCGGGTCAAGACCCACATAGCACATAATATTGCCTAAATATTGCAGGAATATTTCGAATATTTCATTACACAGGAATATTACCATAAGCTTCCAATCGAATATTCACAAATATTTAATTGCAATATTGTCAACTTAAAGTTCAGAAATATTGTTAAAGGTAAAACAATTGCCAATCATTTTTTAAATATTTCTGAACATTACCTGTGAAACGAACAATCCAATTTCTTCAACAATATTTCACAAAGTTTCGAATAAAAGGTTCCAGATTAGATTTTGCAAATATTACAATGAAACTTTTTTGCAACATTCCAATACGTTTCAAGTGGAAATTTCTAAACTAGTTTTAAAAAGTTGAATTTGTTGATAAAAAGAAATTTGCCTCGTTCAATTGAGTATCATTCGATTTGAAAAAACTGAAATTCAATCGGGAAGTCGTCATATAATTATTTGGAAATGGGGACAAATTCTGACAGAAATTGGAAGCCTCATTAGAATTGATTGGAAAACGCGGCACGGTATGAATCGATTTTTTTTACAAGATTGTTATGCACCAGAAATCTTCTAAAAGGTTGCTCAATCTTTATTTTTTAATTCATCAGTCTTTGTTGACAGAACACATGGGCAATAAAAGTATAACGTTTGTACAAGTAATCGATAGTCTAGTGGTTAGCGTGATAGACATTAAGTCGTTAAATAGGTTTGATAGGTAGGTAGATGTAAGTCTTTGAAGCGAGAATTTACGTTTCTTTCAACCGCATTCCCCTCTGGAACAAATTTAGTTAATGAAACTCTAATATTGTTATATATTTTTGAAACAGGATCGCTTTTTAAAATTACCCATCGTTAATTCGACGTGGATGTACTACATAGGTGAGGTTGTGAGTTCGATTCCTGGACGGGATTTTTTTTTTTTTTTTTTTTTCAATAAATAATATTATTATCGAGGACATCCAATGGTACTGCTTAAAAACTCGCAATCCAAAAATTATATTAAAAACGGTAGAATTTCTTACGAATTAGCCTTGGGCAAAAAATGTAATATTAACACAATATTGCTCTGTAATATTATTGAAATATTATATTTGCAACGTTTTGAGCGGACATTGCAAGATTTCTACAATATTTTAGAAATGTTTTAAACATCTGTCACAATATTTTCGCAATATTGCATCATTGCAAAGGAATATTTCGAGAATGTTTTAGAAATATTTCGGTGCTATGTGGGGATATTCGCGAAGGAATTGTAATGAATAGACAGACAGTGGATATGATTGGACATTTACATTGTGATGTTTTCAATCAAGACAAACTTCTATTAAACGGTGTAGAAGTACGTCTACGACTCGTACGCTCAAAAGATGATTTTTGTCTAATGGGGCCTGTTGTAAGTGAAGTTTCACACACCGTACAAATAATCGAAGCAACTTTACTTGTACGCCGAACAAAAATTTCTCCAGGTGTATTGATTGCTCATGCTAAAATGCTTGCAAAGACAACAGCAAAATATCCAATAACCCGTGTGGAAGTTAAAGCATTTACAATGCATAGTGGAATAGTTGGTGATACGTTAGACAATGTTATTCTCGGACAATTACCGAAACGTATTATTCTCGGTTTTGTAAATAACAGAGCATTCAACGGCAGTAAAACGCTAAACCCATTCTACTTTCATAATCAACACCTCAATTTCCTATCTCTATACATAGACGGTCAACAAATTCCCAGCAAACCTCTTCAGCCAAATTTTGATAGTACCACGTGGGTTCAGAGTTATTTATTTATTTATTTATTTATTTATTTGGTAAACGGGGCAAGCCCCTTGACAACTATAAATAGCGATGGATATTCAGGACCTACAGTTTTAGGTGGGTTCCGAACCACCGGGGATTACAGAAAAAGCACATAGAAAAATTCCATTGGTGCCCGGCCGGGAATCGAACCCGGGCCCCCTGCTTGAGAGCAGGGCTCCGCGTCTCTATCCACTGCGCCACTGCCTTCCCTCATACTCTTATCATACTCTTTTTAGTGGCACCGGCATACACTTTCAAAACGAAGGTTTAGATCTTGACCGATATGAATACCCCAAGGGCTACTGTCTGTTTGCATTTGATCTGACTCCTGACTTGTCTGCAAGCTGTTTCAGTCACTGGAATTTAGTGAGACACGGAAGTGTGAGAGTGGAAGTACGCTTTGCTCAACCACTAACGACAACATTAAATTGTATTATTTACGCCGAGTATGACAACGTGATTGAGATATATTCTACGCGACAAGTTATCACCGATTTCAGTGCGTGAGAGGGAGCCACGATAGAACACTGCTAGAACGGGTATTTAAACGCAACAGCAGTCACATATGCTACAGCAGTCCGCTTCAAACTCTCATAATGGACGTAGTAGTAGATATTCAAGCGCTCTATGGAATATCCGGACAATTTTTACCGAAAGAAATTGCTGTGACTACTCTTGATGGAGGACATTATGGTCACTGGCTTGTCGAGCCACCCTACGATTTTGGTGAACTACCTAAATCAATTCGCACAAGTAATAATTCTCTGACTTGTTTTCATCACGGACTTGAGTGGACAGACGGTGATACGCCTCTACAAAAAGTGTACGCAAATCTACGAATAATGTGTCGTTACACTTTACATATTTATACGCGTGGTGCACAAAAAGCTGAACTTTTGCGCGGAGTATTGGGACGTGAAATTATCAATCTGGAAGAGTACGAGGGCCCAACGTTCAAGGACATGCCAATTAATAACGTTTACTGCATTCATCACGGAGTTTTGAGAGAAGATACCGCAAAGTGTGCATTGAACAATGTGGGAAAAATACGTACTTGGCTCAACATGCAAGATCTCAAATCCGTGAGTCCTATTTATTCACAACCTCTGGCTACATCAACACCAGTCGATAAAAAACCATCTAGCAACGAGGGTGTGAATAAAAAGAAAAAAAGAAAAAATTCTCTGAAAAATTCTTATCAATCCAACAAAGAGAATATATATAGAGAACATACACCATGGTGTAGCATTGAAGAACCAAACGCCGATACGGCGACTGAATCGGCTAACGAAGAAATTGTTGGACTTTTTCGAAATAAAGTGTTAGAGCTACCCACACCACCACCACCCCCTCCACGAAAAGACTCGCAACAGCCAGCACCACCACGTGTTAATCGTCAACAGCAGAAACACAACCATACACAGAAACAGCTCCCACTACAAAATGAACAGTCTCGAGTTACTAGAAGCTCTACAACGAGTCTCTGCTCAGACGATAGGAGTCTACCCCGTCGATCGCATACCGAGTCGCTGGTCTAGACCTGCAGCGCTGATACTAAATACGGACGACCATAATAGACCTGGAAAACATTGGGTTGCCATCTACGTCGACAAAAATGGACATGGCATCTTTTTCGATAGTTATGGATTGCCCCCACTCATCAGCCAACACCATAACCGTTTACGGAGAAACACACTCACCTATGAGTGGAACACACGACAACTACAATCAGTCAAGTCTACAGTGTGTGGCGAATACTGTCTTATGTTTCTTGATTGTCTGTCTCGTGGTTGTAGTCTGCGCGCTTTTATACGAAATTTTTCATCCAATAGAATAAAAAATGATCGTATCGCAGCACGATACTACAGACAAATGAAATATAAAATTCGAAAAAATAAACATCGAAAAAACCATTGTATCGAGGGTAGAGGATATAATAACAATGTCAACACACGTGTTCAAACTTGTAGTCCACGATTCGGCTGCTATTTATGAATAAACGAAAAATATTTGTACTTTCTTTGTTGTCATTTCAAAAACCTTTTCTAAGCACATCCTATAAAACACCTGTAGACTGTATATCATTAAGAAAATACCATTCATTTGAATACACACATTCCCCCTCTACTCACAAGTATCTTATACACACTCGTAGACTATATATATTACGAAAACACCATTGAGACAGACCAGTTGACAGTAAACCTTGGTTGTGATAAGATCTGATCAGTAGCAGTAGTAACAACAGTATTAACAACAGTATTAACAGTAGTAGTAGTAGTAAGAGTAACAACAGTCGTCTCTCTCATTTTCTCCCTCACAATGGAGATTGTCAGTGGTGTATTAATTATTCATTCTGACAAGAGCGCATGGGAGCTAACCAAGAAAGATCTCGAGTATATTCCAAAGCCTCTAATTATCAAATATTGGGGTGATTCCATGGATATTCTATGGGGAAAACTACCCGACTACCTGAAGCGTGACGCAGACATCAACTCGTACCTGAGCTGCTATTTACACTACAATACAAAGACCATGAGGGACCACATTGACGGACCACCACCAAAACATCGATCATGCCCAGGATGTATCACTGAAGCAAAACGAAAATTGAAAAGACAAGAAGAAACTGTTACAAAAATGTCAACTGATACTACAGACTAATTAGTTGACTTAACTAATATGTTTATAATAAATTAATAATCAAAAATAAAAAAACCTGTTTTTTACTCACCTTCATTATCTTTAGCTATTAGAAAAACATTATTATGGACATTCGTAGAAAATGGTAATTTTTGGGCATAATGGGTCCTAACTGGAGCCACCCGTCACGCGGGTAGGGAGAGTTGCGGCGAGACCAACAGTAGCCGCCTGTGGCTGCGCGCGCCACCGTGGCACGTGTCCACGCTTAGCCACCGGCTGCTAGACGCGACCACGAGTCTAGCGGGTAGCGATGCACACAGCCACGTACAGGGACAGCTATAGCGAGCAAGGGGAGAGGGTACGCTCCGTCGACTCTTCGCCACCCGTAGCTGCGCGCGCAAAAATAAGCCTAGCAAGGAAACGACGCTAACGCCTGGCTACGGACCGCTATAGTGAAAAAGAAAGGGGGGAGTACGTCTGGCAGCCAAGCTCGAGGCTAGAGACAGTTATCGCGAGAAAGGGGAGAGGGTACGCGCCGAGCTAACTCTTGGCTGCCCGTAGCTGCGCGCAACCATGAGACTGGTGGGGGGGGGGGCAGCAGCGGCGCACGCACCCACGCTTCGGGTGGGAGAGGTGCGGCAGCGCACGCATGCGACGTCAGTCGCGCGCCAGGTGCAGGTGGGAGCGGTCGTCGAGTGGGGAGCGATCCCACGCAGTGAGGTAAGTGCGAGTGAGTGGGTGGCAGCGGGCGGACGGACCCCGAGGGTGGCAGTGGGTGGTGGGGTCCGCGCCCGAGGGTGGCTGTGGGTCGTGGTGGGGTGTGCGGCTGTTGCGGACGGGCCCAGCAGCGGACCCTGAGGGTGGCGGTGGGTGGTGGGGTGCGCGACTGCGCCGTTAACGCGAAAAGGTGGTGGGGTGCGCGACTGCGCCGTTAACGCGAAAAGGTGGTGGGGTGCGCGACTGTGCCAGCCAATCGCGGGCTGGAGACAGTTAACGCGAAAAGGGGGTGGGGAGGGTCGTGGCCTATCGCGGAGTCGCGACTGTTAACGCGAGAAAGGGGAGGGGAGGGCGTGATAGCCAATCAGCGGCCGAGGACAGTTATCGCGAGACATGGGCGTGACCTAGAAAGGGGAGGGGAGGGCGTGACAGCCAATCAGTGGCTGAGGACAGCGACACATGGGCGTGGCCTAGAAAGGGGAGGGGAGGGAGTGACAGACAATCAGCGGCCGAGGACAGTTATCGCGAGACATGGGCGTGGCCTAGTGTCGCCACGCCCTGTCTTGCGATAACTGTCCTTTACTACTGATGGTTTTGGAATATTTAGAAATCATCACAGAATTGACGTTCGGTCTGATTTTACGTATATAATTTCCAGAAACAATTATATCTTACAGCAAAGGTGTGTTGACATATGGTGTGCGGCCGTTTTGCTTTCGGTATCTTTTGCCAAAAGTAAGCAGACTACTCGGCGCCACCTGTGTCCTAATCGGGAAACTTACCGACCAAAGTCGGTATCAAAATCTACTCCAGCATCCCCTTAAGTGATTGCGGGATCTCGGAAATACGGGGAATGCGGAAGGTGCCAAACGAGTTGCGGTATTGAGATCGCTCTCTTCCTTGGAGTTTCTTTTATCTGATTTATCCGCATTTTCTTTTCTTTCGCTTTTGCGGTTCACTTTTTCGCGTTCAGTTTTATTTCTTTTGTGTTTTCTCTTATTGTGTTTTGCACGTTCAGTTTTTTTTACTTCCTAACCTCAAACCCGCACTATGGCCGTCCCTAAGCCTCCCGACGGGTCACGCTTCGCTATTTTAGGAGATCTTGATGATCCCTCTGACGGCGAACAGTCGATGGAGGTCGATCCCTTACTGGTGGCTTCGCAACTTGCTGCTTTCCAGGAGGAGCTTGGCAAGGAGTCCAAAGGTAATCGCAAGAGAATTAATGAGCCAGATCCCAGTTCCCAGGAACCCAGGAATAAACAAAGGCTAGACGCCAACAATGACCAAGGTAAATCCTCGTTACAACCCCAAGATTTGCAGCAACGAGGCGTCGAGGGACAAACCAGCGTTCCGGATAGATTTCTGGCGAACTGCTATTCTGGCACCTTTCCGGGCCCGTTCGTGGTCTTCATCCGTCCTACATTCATCTCAGTCACTACTCAGAGACTGAACGCTACTCGAATTGGCAGGATCATTATGCAGAAGTTTAATAAAGAAAAAGTTTCGCACGTTTTCAGCTCAGGCAAACATCAAGCAACCGTCGTCTTGGAAAACGCCAAAACCGCCAACTCCATCCTTTCACTCCCTGCCCTGAAAGCCGACAGACTCACGGCATTTATTCCTGACACGTTCCTCTCCAGCGAAGGAGTTATAAGAGGTGTTCCTCTCGACCTAAACATGGACGAAGTGGTCAATTACATTGAAGCTCACGTCCCCATCATTCAAGCTCGCAGGCAAAATCGTAAGGTCACCACAGGTACAGAATCGAAGCTCATTCCCACCCAAACAGTTTACCTGAAGTTCGACGGTCGTCTCCGACCTGATTACGTCACACTCTTTCAAGTTCGTCATCCGGTAGATCCATGGCACTCTCCTGTAAAAATCTGTCTCTCATGCTATATGTTCAACCACATCGCCGCTCAGTGCAAAAGCCACCCCAAGTGCATCCGCTGTGGCCAAAAAAAATACACCCCTGAACAACCCTGCCCAAATCAGAACGCAGCTCCTCGTTGCACTAATTGGAAGGGAGACCACCTCCCAACCGACAAAACCTGCCCTGCTTTCCTCCACGAGATGGCAATCAAGGCTACGGCTGCTGAGAGAAACATCTCCCCCCTCGAGGCCAGGCAAATCATCGGAGGTCGAGTGCCCACAGGCAATAGGCCTCCCCCTCCTGCTTTCACGCGTACAGACGCTCATTTTCCGCCTCTTCCCAACCGCTCCGTCACGCCCAACGATCCGATGTTTTCTCCAACGCCGCTCTCTTGCTTTTCCCAGGAATCAATCCCGGAAACGCCGTATCTCTCTCATAGCCTCGCTTCTCAAGCTCCTCATTCAAACTCGCTTGTCGCGCCCCACGGTCGTCTTCCCGCCTATGATACTCAGAATGGCTTCGCCCTCAAATATTATCCCCCTTTCCCGGCCACCTCGTCCCCTCACCCTGCCTCCAACCCTCATCCTCAACCCCACCGAGCTCTTCTGGCTCTCCTCACTTTGACACCTTTCTCAAATTTGTTCCTATGCTACTCCAACTCATTATGGATTATATCATTCCAGCGCTCTCCGCCGTAGGCTTAAGTGATAAGCTTACACCTATCATTGAATCCCTCAGTTCTCTTCTTGATCCTCCTCAAACCGCGTCCCACTATGCCTCCTAATAAACATTTGAAATTTCTTCAGTGGAATTGCCGTAGCCTTCACAATAAACGGGGACCCCTCTCTACCATAGCCTCTGACTATGACATCATTGTATTATCAGAAACATGGCTCACGCCTATGTCCATCTCCAAACTAGATGGTTTCCATATTATTACAAAAACAGAATTTACCAATGGTGGAGGCTTAGCCATCTGCCTTAAAAAGAATATTCCTTTCACTGAAATAAATTCTATTTATCACCGCTCGGATTTCCTCGAAACCCTTGCGGTTTCCATATCCACTGCCTCTGGTCCTCTAACTATTGTTTTCCTATATAGATCCCCCTCTTATACCACCCAAGCATCTGAATGGAGACAATTTTTCAACTCACTATCTTTTTCTGAAAATACAATCATAGCGGGTGATTTCAACTGTCACCACACTTCTTGGGGTTGCTCAGAGGACAAAACAGATGGTTCAATTCTCTCGGATACTCTCTTAAATTACAACCTTGCTTGTTTAAATGACGGCTCAGGTACTCGCAAATCTGCCCAGATGCCTATTAACAACAACGCTATTTCAGCAATAGATTTAACATTGGCCTTGTTACGTCCCGTAACTTTCGGGTCCTACACCCTTAAAAGAGAACTTGCGTCAAGACGCTGGGGCAGGCAAATAGGGGCGCATATCGGGATGGACGCTCGGGAGCCTGGAGGGCCGCTACACCTATGGCGTGGGATTGAATGTCTATGAGCATTTAGCGCGGGTCTGGGTGGGCCCTCAAACTACGAGAGTTGGAGCTCGCGTATCCAATATATCGACCTAGATTATTATTTAAACATTTAAATTAGGATCGACGAACCGTGGGTAATTCGACTCCGGCTTCATACAGGAGACAGAGTGTCCGCGAACTATGATATCGAGATGTTTACAGGAATGACCTAATCACTAAGGGGTCCCTGTACCTAACGCCGCCTAGACGTCTGCGTCGTTCTTTGTGCAGTCGATAAACCTGAGAGTCATAGATTTTGCAATGCGACGTTGGGAGTCACACGTGGGCACCCAATGTTTTAAATAAGATAGGTACGTGAGATCAAAGACAAAGGATGGATTGTCAATCCCGCGAAAGGCCTCGTCCATCGACTTGTTTTATTTGTGGTGTTAACTCCAGTATATACAGTTCGTTTTTCGATCATATACAATCCTAGGTAGAAAGGGCTATATCGCGAACGAACGCTGTTGATTATAACGAAACATATGTCATCGGTCGCCGGATAAAAATTAATAAACTGGCGACGATTGTATATGCCGACGCGACCAGTGAGATCACCTTTCGGCAGAGCCAAACTTCTCAGGAACGACCACACCAACACAGTGCAACTGAGAAGGAAGGCGTATCGAGGGTATAAAGATTGCGGCGGGCCAGAAGAGGATGGACGTAGCAGCATTCGACAGCCCTAGGAGAACGAGAACGGTATACCGAAGCGACTCCACAGCGCGTGTGCGGGAGAAGGACGGAACGTTGCAGCCTACAACGAACAACGCTACAGCGAAGGCACCTCGTAGCATGCGTAAGAAGTGGAGTGAGCGTCATAGCCACCGCCGATCCACGCTACAGCGAGGGTACACCACAGTACGGGCGTAAGAAGAGGATGAAGAACAAGGAAGCTATGCAAGGCGGGAGTGGAAGGAGGACAGCCTATGATAGGCCTACGAGCAGCAGACGGAAAGCGACGGAACTCCCCTTCTCTGCCGGTGGATACCCCGACATCCCCTTGATGACTCCTACGTCTTAGGAACAATAAGATTTAAATAATAATTGTTTAAATTATACATATATATATATATATATATATATATTATATATATCTTCACATGATTATATGTATATTATAGTTATTGGCTAACTTTAGGGTTTATTCCATTACTTTAGAATATGGTTAATTAGTTATTTAAATTATTTCAAAGATCGGGATTTCTCTATATTAATGAATTAAATTCTTTAAATAAAGTTCATTAATTTACAACAGCAAATCCGAATGTCGAGATTGAAATCATTATCTTTGAAAATATATGAATTATTGTTTAATGTTTTTAATACTTATTAATTGTCCATTAACAAATTGCTAAGTTGAAAATCCAGAAGATTTATGCAAATGAGATTGGCATTCATTTACCGTAGATCGTTTAATTTATTCATAATTAATAATTGTTAATTATTAATATTGAGACCATAGTGTTAATAAGCTAGCTCTAATACAAAAGGCATGGTGGGGACGGCTGAATGAACTCATAGTATGTGCCCCCTCCCAAGGGTCACCATTTGTATATCTTTGAATGTCTATATAAGATGCAGCCCTTAAAGCTTCGAGTTAGTCGCGGTCCAGAGTTTTTTCGCGCATAAGGTTCAATTCGCCGCTCAGAGTCACACTGGTTACCCGAGCCTGTGTGGAAGTCAAATTTTGATACTCTGTCGTAGCGCGCGTGAGTTAAAGTTCGAGTCCGTTGTTCCCCGGTCTTTATTCATTTTTAATTATTTTAAAGTGCAAAATTCAGTGTTCATTTTTTTGTTTCAACTCAGTTTCTTTTTCCTAAATAAATCAAAGTGTTTTAAAAATCTATTAAGTGTTGTGGCATTAATTCATTTGCTGCACTCAACGACCACCCTACAACCGACTCCTGTTGCCGTTCCCGCTGATGTTTCCTGTCACCGTCGTCGTTGCACCACTGTTTCCAGCTACCAGCCCACCGTTTTTACATCTACCCATCGGCTTTACAGCAGTACCGGTAAGTTAAGTTCTTTTATTTATTATCAAAGTCGAAGAAACACCCTTAGGCCTTTTCCCGAGCCTTTGCCCGAGAGGGTAGGCTCTGAACAAGGCCCATAACACTAGCGTAACAGGGAGAGCCTCACTCTCCTTTGCCTAGAGTGAATTTTCGGGAAAAACGGATCTGTGCCGTAACAGCCTCATCGCATTTAATTCCGCTCTTGCACATGGCGTGTTGAAGAGGACTCGATGCCGAGCGACCATTTTCCAATTTCCATCTCTCTCGGTATCTCTTTCTCCACTGTCTCCTTCTCCTCTCACCGTTTCCCTATTAAGAAAATAGATTGGTCTCTTTTCAAATCGACTCTCGATTCATTGGCTCCTTCATTATCTGATCCTTTGCCTCTAACTCAATACAATAAAATTATTAAAGCAATAAACAACTCTATTGCAACAGCCACACCCAATTTCAATCGCAATAATCGTAAGTCCTCTGTAAAACCCATAAAAACCCGTCACGCCATCTGGTGGAATCAGGACTGCCAGAAAGCCAACCTCGACCGCAAACAAGCCTAGGCTGCTTTTAGGCGTTCGGCAAATCTCGAAAATTTTATTAATGCTAAAAAATACGAAGCCATCGCTAAACGTACTTTTAAGAAAGCGAAGAGGGAGTCGTGGATTAAATTCACAAAAACTATAGATTTTAGAACCTCCTCTTACTTTGTTTGGTCTAAAATTAAACGGTTCCGTGACAGACATATACCAGATCCTTCATCATTTCCAACCAACGAAGTCTCCAAAGAAAAGATGCTAAATCTAATTCCTTCAATCTGCCCCCCTACTTGTTTTTACCCAAATTTTCCTCAGCAGTTCCAAAACAACCCGCACCTGGAAGGTCCCTTCACCCTTGGAGAGCGGCAATTAGTTTAAGCAACCTTAAATCAGCTCCCGGATTAGATAAAATCGACTTCACCATCATTCACCACCTCCCAGACTCCATCCTAAACCTCTTGTTAAATACTTTTAATCAATTTTTCGCACTAGGTATTTTCCCCAACTCGTGGCATGAGTTTCTTCTCTTTTTCATTCCGAAATCCACCCCCGGAAAATTTCGTCCCATCTCTCTAGTCTCTTGCCTACTCAAGCTTATGGAGAGATTGGTCCATGCCCGTATGATTCAGTGGCTTGAGAGCAATCTCCTTCTCTCTAAGTCGCAATTTGGCTTCCGCAAAGCTCGCTCTTGTACGGATAATTTATCTATTTTATCTACAGAAATTTACACCGGTTTCGCTAAAAATCAGTTCACCTCCTGCATCTTTCTGGATGTAGCTAGCGCATTCGACAATGTAGACCCCGGCATTCTTACGCACTACCTCAGTGACATTGGTTTTCCTTGGAACTACTGTAAATTCATTTATAACCTGACTACCTCACGCTCAATCTACTTTAAGATATCTGGGGAAATCCTCGGTCCTTTTACCTCACACAGGGGCGTACCTCAAGGATGCATCCTAAGTCCGCTCCTATATATTTTTTACACGAACAGACTAGAGGATAGTCTACATCCCGAGAGCCGGTGCCTTCAATTTGCTGACGATATCGTCATTTTTTTCCAGATCCAATAACCTTCACAACTCCATTTCTTCGATACAAATCAGCCTCGATAACTCCTCAAGCTATCTCCTCGACAAAGGCCTCACCATAGAACCTACAAAATCTAAGCTAGTTGTTTTTTCTCGCAAACATTTCGACCCGACTCTTCCGTCAGTTGTCATAAATTCCGTAGCAGTCACAGGCACCACAGAAGCCAAATTCCTGGGTTTAAACTTGGACTATCGGCTCACATGGAACCCTCATATCACCTTCCCTATCTCCAAATGCAAAAATTTGATTAACATAATTAAGTGCCTTCGTTCTACCTGGTGGGGCGCAGACCCCTCTTCTCTTGTTCTAATCTATCGAGCCTTAATTAGAAGCTCTATTGAATATGGTTCTTCTGCTATTCTCTACAAATCCCATCCTCTCCTTGAGAAACTGGAGATAATTCAAAGGAGAGCTTTGAGGTTGTCTCTGGGTCTCAGGGAATCCACTCCTAACAACCTGGTGCTAGCCGAGGCTGGAGAACCAATTCTCCACTTCAGACTTCAAACTCTTGCTGACAACTACCTTCTCAGAATTTTTTCCACTTCTTGGCATCCTCTCGGTACAATGCTCCCTCAATTGCAGCATCTTCTCCTCTCTCAAGAAAATTATCGGTCTCTTCTAGAACTCCCTACGCTTCAGGCGTACTATAGAGTTTTCCAATATAAATCTCACATACAACCCTTTAATTTTCCACCGAATTTTTCTATTCCTCCCTCCCACTCATTCCCACCTTCCACTATCGACGTCTCTACTGGCAGAACCATTCTCTCCTCTAGCGACCCAAAATCCGTATTTCTCACCTCCTTTCAAAATCAGCTAAACGACTCGGTTACTTTTTACACAGACGGTTCTAAAAAAGGAGAAGGCAGCTATGTCGGCTTTGCCATACATAGTCCGTCTCTCATCCTATCCCTTGTTGTGCCCGGAAAGGTCGACGAGTGATCAAGTCGTCGCGATAAGGGCGGGATAGATCAAATAAAGGGATCTTTCCGATTAAAGGATTAGAATCCACGAGATTCCCAAATTAAAAAGATATTTATTTGAAATGAAATTAATTATGATAATTCATTGCGCGAATTATCCCGATACAAGTATGTGACTTTTACTAGTCCTTGAGTCTAACTCGAGCCCAACCGTTTGATTCGAATAATCAATTAAGACTGAATTTACTTCTGACTGTTACTCACCAATTTGCCTAAAATTGGTGCGTATGCAATTAATACTTCCGTGTTAATTTCCGCATCGAACGATGCCGCTCCCGCGCGCGATGTCGTGCGCTCTTTCGAAATCGTACTATTGCCCAATCGTGCATTGAACTTGTTCGGTCGTTGACCGAACAATTTCCTTTTAAAATTCGGGGCGCAACATCCCTCCCCCCTTAAAAAAGAAAAATTGATTTTCTATTTTTCTTGGTTGAACTCGGTTTTACAAATTTTAGAAGTTCTTTGTATTAAAATTAAACACATTAATTTCCCGACATGAATTGACGACACATGGAAATATTATTTCCCTATTTTTATTCAAATTTTTTCGCCAAGACTTGGTCTGGTAGGCCGGTCGTAGAGGATTACTTTCCCGTGCTGAACAAGCATTTTGTAGTTCCGCATGCAAGCTATCGGCACGCGGTGGCACAGGGAGTCTGTGCAGGCTAATCGGTGACTCTGAGTGGGTCACTGGCTCTGTCGTCCTTGCCGGTGTCGCGTTACGTTTTTCCTTCAGCTGATACAGCTTATAAACCGCGTAGCAGACCAAGGCTATAGGGGCTATTGCACCTAAGGAATAGAATCCCACATTATGATACAATTGGCGATTCTCATTATAGTCTCTATCAACGTCCTTTTTTATTTGTCTCACACGCGTTCCGAGGGTTTTCGACTCCTCGGGATTTCGCAAAACACTAACCAGGTTTACTTGGTCACTATCATTTTTAACTCGCACACAATACTGTTCGTCGATTTTTTGAAAGAGTGAGATTGAACGGGGGCAAAGAGCCCTCATTTCTCACGTCAGTGACCCGTTTTAGGGTCAGAATTTTGAAATCTTGCGCGGTTACCGTGCATGAGCCTACCAAAGCCAGAATTCTTGAATTTATTAAAATTTCACGATTCACTTTTTATTAAATTCACTTTTTATTAAATTTGCTTTTTATTAAATTTGGTTTTTTATCGTATGGTGCATTCTTGGTGACCGATGTTGATATTTCCTCGCGAATTTTTTGCAATTCCTCAAATCCATTGTCGACATGCACAAGAAATTCCTGTTGGCCTAATCGACTGCTACGAGCTTCCAATTTCTTTGAAGGAAATTCCGGGGTTATTCATGAACGATGACACCTGATACCTTGTACTCATGGCAACGGTATGAGCGGTGCCTAATATGGCCCGGCAGAACCTGTACCCAAATTCACGAGTTCAGCGAGCAGTTCAATCTGATGATTGCTGATTTTGCTAAATTCCTCCCTTCTACTTATCATATTTCCACAATAAGTAGCATCGCGGAGTGCGCGTTGCTTATTATAATTCCAAACTTCGCGAAATCCTCAACGATCACCATGCCCCATTACCGTTGTGATCCTCGTTTACCGGACCAGGATTACATCCGGGGAATCCTTAACAGCATGTTGGTAAGTAACATTCCGTTGTTTTACTTAAACATATTCCAATTGTAATATTCAAATAATCATTTTATTATTTTTTTCTCTTTTTTTTTCTCTTTTCCAGGCTGAATGGCTGGACCATCGTCGACCCTAAGCGCGCGATTGGATCCGCCATTTCGTTCTTTACGCCCGCGATATCCGGAGAAGGCGGCGGCAATTGCGAGAAAACAACGCTAATCTCTGGGGGGATGGCCATTGGGGACCTTCGCCGTCCAGCTCCCGCTTCCTGGGTCTACGAAGATTGTTCCGTGAGGGACCGGCGGATGATAAGGGCTGCTGCCCCCTCCGGCGCCCACTGTCTCAGGAGTGCATGGAAATGTCCTCCGATGAGACCGACGAGGAATGGACGACGTTGTAACTCCTCCCACCCCGCAGCTACCCATCAGCTGCTTGCTCTTTTTAAATAAAAGATGGGATTGTTCAACAACAAAAAAATGTCTTATGCGTTTTATTTAGCTCGTAGATATCCCCCGCGATATAGATAGCGGATGACCCTATCCTTCCTTCCTCTATATTTTATTATTTTGCTAATACGCATGATTTTGTTTTTTAAATTTATTTTGTAGTTGTAGATTAATTTTAAGAATTTTAGAAGCATGAGGATGCCCCTTGCGTCGGTACCATGCGATAAGGACACTCAATAATAGCACGTGGACGCCCCTCTTGTGCGTCCGTGCCTTTCTCTATCTTTCTTTTCTTCATTATAACACGTGGCCGCCTCTCTTTCCTGGCGCATCCGTGCTCTTTCTCTACTTGTCTTTCCTTTGGTTCTTCCTATCTTCTCTTCTTTCTTAGTCGCATGGGGACGATCGTAGTGGCCGTTGCATGCAGTAAGGAAAAGAATTGAACTCATACACATAGCTCGTACTGCTCGCAGAGCAGTACGGCACTAACACATCTTACGTATGTGTGGAAGTCCGCCACGTCGCACGTACCGCTCCCAGAGTGGTGTGGGTTTAGTCGAACGTCCCCGTCGTACGGTGTCGTTGTGTAGTAGTACGTGGTTGCTAACGCGATACTCTTGCTGTCTCGCTTTGGCATCTTAATCTTGCTTCGCTCTCTCCTTGGCGTTGCTCAGATTACGCCTGACTACTGCCTACGAGGCTCGTAGCCTCCCTAGCAGCTCGCTGGCGTAGTCTGCGTGTATGTAGGTGAACCGCGGCTCCTGTTTCACTGCAGTGGGCAGCTCAGCCTCGCGTCCATACACTAACACGTAAGGAGACGTTCCTGTAGCTGTGTGTGGTGTGGTGTTGTACGTTAACGTAGTGTACGGCAACCACTCATTCCAGTTATTTTGAACTTTAGTAATATTTTTGTTAAAAAATATTTATTTTTTATTTTTAATGTGTGGTATATTTTTGTTTAAAATATTTATTTTTTATTTTTATTGTATCGTATATTTTTGTTAGAATTATACTTTACAAGTATATTTTTTGTACATTTTTTGGTACAAGTATATTTTTGTGAAAGTATATTTTTAAAAATATAAAAATATGCGTTAAAAATATACTTTCTCAGTTTTGCAGAAACGGATACGTTATAGGGTCCTCTTGGAGCCCTGGTGCCCACCTAGAGGGGCATCATGACATTTCCTTAATAATTTTTCTCGGTCCTCCGGTGAAGGACAGGTTACGCCGCTGTTGCAGCGACGCTCGTTTTTTATCATGGTGTCTTTGTCCTCACCGGAGGAATAGGCTATACTGCCTTCTTCCCCGCTCTCCACTTCCCCAAGCTCGCCTGAATGCCTGTAGTCCGAGCGGACCGCTTCTTTTCTCGTATTAGCGGGCAGTAGTGGCCTAGCGGCGTCCCCCCTTGCCGCGCACCGCACGGCCGACGGGTGAGCGCTGTCCTCCTTCGCGCTCTCCGTCTTCTCGGCTCTCCTCTTTGTGCGACTGTCCGCACCACACGCGCCCCATCCACACAACTTAGGTGTGTTAGTGGGTGTGTGTGTGCCGCGGGACGATGGTCCCTCGACATTCTCCGTCTCATTCCCACTTAGGCGTTCCGCTACTCGCCTCTTCACTTTCTTTTCCACGTTGTTCGGGACTCGTGCTGCGTCCTCCTTGCTCTCGTAATTCTGCATTCGCTCTGTCTCTTTCTTTCTCACGGTACTCACACACAGTGCGTTGGTGTGAGTGCCGTGCTCGATCCCCGCTATCTCGGCCGACTCGAGTATCACCGCCGGGCGCTCTACTACTACCACCTCTTCGGTAGTGTCCATGAGGCTAAATACACGATTGTTTCCTTGTGGTGGTGTATAGCGAGCATTCATTATAATTCCTTTATTTATTTCTTTGCATGGAATTATTTCGGTTTGTTTATTGGTTGTTGCTACGTATGCTATGGTCTCTGTATGTGGGGCGAGTACGTTTTTCGAATTCCCGTCCACCAGGGGCATGATGTGCCCATAGAGTTTAAGGGTTTCTCCTCCTAAAATGTCCGCGTGATGCATTTTTAGAAATTCCATACCCAGCAGACCATTCCCTGTTATGGGTATATCATCCCGTACTACGTAGAACCAATGCTTGAGCGCTATCTCAGGTGTTTCCATGGTTAATTCGACCCTGCAAATAGGGTAGAATTTGCTGCCCTCGGCTCCTTGTAGCTCAATGTTTGTATTCTCAATTAGAGCATCGGACTTCACGCAACTGTATTTTACAAGGCTGCATTGTGCCCCCGTGTCCACCTTGAGGGTCAGTATCCCTCTCACAGCTGTGGGACTCTTCATATCAACATCGCTGGCTGTCACGCTTACAGCAGGCAACGTTACCTCGAGCACCTGTAGCGGCTTCTTATCGCGTGCTCGGGTTTCACTGATCCCGGTGAGCTGCAGGCTGCCCAACGTACGCTTGTTAGTAGTAGTAGTAGTATTCGTAGTACTACTCACGGCGGCCATCATGGATTCCAGGCGCTTATCAATCGCTTCTCCTTTTACTCCCCTTTCCTCACCTGTGATAGTGACAGTGTTGATCTGCATCATTCCCAAAGTACGCGGAACAGCACTAGTAGTAGTAGCGGGGAAGCTATTCTTTGCGGCCATGCAGACTGCCGGCCGCTTATCATCGCCCTGCTGCTTACTACTGTTTATGTTTTGCTGCTGAGCGGATCCTTGACCTCTTTCTTCCTCCCTCCGTAAACGTTTCCTGCATTCCTGCCATGTGTGCCCCTTTAATTTGCAAAAGGTGCAGACTATTTGTACCTGGCCAATTTCCCGATTAGGGCTTGGTACAGGTAGACTCACGCGACTCGATTTACGTGCACAGTCCCTTGCGATATGCCCTGCATTCCCACAAGTGTAGCAGTTTTTCCCTCCGGCCTGCCCTGCTACAGATCTTCTGTTGGAGTTGTTGTTATTGTTGCTGTGGTTGTCGTCGTTATTGTTGTTGTTGTGGCGGTATCCTCCGCCTACTCCTCCTTTTGGCTGGACCATGTGAGAAATCTCTATGGCCCCAGCTATTGACTCATGGAGCGTGGCGTAATTTCGAGATCGAACGAGTATCTGCACCTGTCCGTGCAGGCCGTTCTCAAAATTCGCCTGAGCCGTTCTTCGGGTGACGGCTTCCACTGTACGAGCGTCTCTCTCGTATACTATGGATTCACACAATTTTTCCACAATTTCGACGGTGACTTTTTCCGTCCTGGCCGCGTACGCGGCTACATCCTCCCCGGGTCCTTGCCGCAAAGAACTCAGTTCCATCTGGAGTGCTGATAACGATTTCCGCTGCCCGTAAAGGGCATCCAGCTCGACCTTTAATTGTTCCACGGTGAGTATAGTTTTGTGCCTCAGTTCTCGCGTTGCTCTCCCGCAGATTTTGCTGCTGAGCACGAGTTCCAGTAGAATGTCATAATCTTCCTCTGCTATTCTCCCAAATACGACCTCACAGGACCGAATAAATCCGTCCAATTCTCTTGCATCGCTGCCGTCGAAAATTTTTATATTTTTTAGGGCGAGGCAAGGTCGAGGCGCCTCGGACCTCGGCTATTCCTGCCGGAGATTCGTCCTCCTGGTGGTTCGCCGGGCGGATCCCCTCCGGGTCCACCCCCCGAAGGGTTCCGATGCGGGTACCCGGGCGAATCCCTTGGCGGTCCTCCTCCGAACGGTCCCGTAGGGCCTCCTGGTGGGCCTCCGGGACGTCCTTCCCCGAATGGCCCTCCATAGCCCCTTGGTAGGCCCCCAGCTGGATTCCTGGATGTTGCTGGCGGCCGGGTACTCCTTCCCCCTCCGCTTGCCCGCTTATTCTCTTCGTGAGCTCGTTCACCCTGGCCTGCAGCGAGCTTATCAGACTCAGGTGAGTATGGAGCTCTTCTGTCTGTGCCTGGAGGGCTCCTGTCCTGTCGTGCGGGTTCTCGGTTTCGTGGTCCCATGCTGACTGGTTATTTCCCCTGTCACGCCCTCCATACGGTTCCCTGCCGGAGTTTATTCCAACTCCCTTCCGGAGCGGTGGGGGCAGCTCGTAGTCGCTGTCATCTATTTCTGGCGTTCCTTCCGGGTACTGCCGATGCCTGACCCCGCGATCCTCCGGTGTCCTCTCCGGACTGTGATACGGGACCTCTTTTGGCCTGGCCCCGGTGCGGAGGCCTGGCGCATTATCCCTTGCCCTTGCTAAGGCTCCTTTTTGCTCACTCAAGCCGCTGGCCCTGAGTAGGGCGTCGATTTCCCCGTCCACTTCCGGGGTTGTTAGGGCCTTTGCCCCTTCTCCTTTCCCGTCCTTGCTGGCCATTGTGCCTGCCCTAGAGAAGGAGGTGCCTCTTCTGGTATTTATGCCAAATCCCTTGGACAGAGAATTTCTCCTCTCAGGTAGCCCCTCTGCCGGTGATAGATGCCGCAGGGCGTCCTCAGTTCGAAGGGTGATATCCCCGATGGCGGCTTCCACTCCAGTTACCGCTTCGACCTCTTGTCCTGGCAGGGTTGTCTCATGCGAATGAGCCCTTCTCAACTGCCGTCCTTCCTGATCGCCTGGCATGTATTCCGCAGTTTTTTCGCGAGTTTACAGTAATTAATCACTTTTATATATCTTTTATTTTATTTTAAAAATTCTTAAAAAAATTTTTTTTTTTTTTTAAATTTAAATGTTTTAGTTATGATGGACAGTGGTTGGCTATAACCTGGCCTCCTGCCTTTCGCGAATGAATACCTTGAATCGGCGTAAGTTGCTACAAACTTATTTCGATTCAGAGGTAGGGGTCTCGATTTTTGTTAACGAGAGACCCAGGCTCGCGGGCTCAGTCCCACGACTTTAGCACTTTTTTTTTTGTTTTACTGGCTTTGGAGAAATTTTTTTTTTTTTTGGCTCATGCACCTACCACTTCAGGATCATGGTGTGGTGATGAGCTTCGGGGTTGTCGTCCACGATGTAGTGTTGTCCTTGACGTTGGTCCCCGGTTGCGGCGATGTCGTACCCCGCTGATCGGTTGTCACGCCCTTCCTGGCGTGGTCGGTCCTTCCTCTGTGACGTACGTCTTCTGGTTGGCACCTCCCGTCAGTGGTACCTTGCTGACGTCCTTCAGCGATTTACGACTGCGTGTGATCGCACCAGGTCTTTTACCCCAACGACTGCTGGTCGGGTTTGACTCTGGGTTTTTTTCCACTAATATCCTTTGGGTTTCACTTACGGTGGATCCCACCGCTGCCACCAAATTGTTGTGCCCGGAAAGGTCGACGAGTGATCAAGTCGTCGCGATAAGGGCGGGATAGATAAAATAAAGGGATCTTTCCGATTAAAGGATTAGAATCCACGAGATTCCCAAGTTAAAAAGATATTTATTTGAAATGAAATTAATTATGATAATTCATTGCGCGAATTATCCCGATACAAGTATGTGACTTTTACTAGTCCTTGAGTCTAACTCGAGCCCAACCGTTTGATTCGAATAATCAATTAAGACTGAATTTACTTCTGACTGTTACTCACCAATGTGCCTAAAATTGGTGCGTATGCAATTAATACTTCCGTGTTAATTTCCGCATCGAACGATGCCGCTCCCGCGCGCGATGTCGCGCGCTCTTTCGAAATCGTGCTATTGCCCAATCGTGCATTGAACTTGTTCGGTCGTTGACCGAACAATTTCCTTTTAAAATTCGGGGCGCAACACCCTCAAATATCGTATAAGCTCTTATGCCTCTGTAAAATAATGCCGTGGATGGTTGATAGTGGATCAGGTGTTGTAAATAAAATAAATAAATGGCGTAGGCAGGAATTACATAACTCGAAATAAACACTTTAATTTTTACCCAAAAACGTCATAAACACAACAATTAATTGAGTAAGCCGTTACACATAAATATCTTTCGCAGTCCGTAAAACACTTGTACAGTCCGAGTGACAAAAATTAGCCAATAATATGCCAATTATGCCGAAGCACACGTGCCACCACGTGTTGCTTAGTAAACCGCCCTTGAGTATGTCGATGTAATTTACATAAACCCGCGTTCACTTAACCCGTACGTAATGTCTTTGCGTTGACCGGTTGAGCTACCCGGAGCTGACCGTTGTACACTTCCGAAAAGGATGAGGTGACCGCAAAGTAAAACTATTGCCGATGTGCGTACGACCAGTTGAGTCCGCCCGTGCGACCATTGCGTGAGAACCGATGAGACCGTTAACGAGAACCGAGAAGAAACCGGAAAGCGAGTCAGAGACTCGAGAACGTTCGAGCGCATGCGCGTACTCTGAAATGCGGTTATCGGTGGTGTGCCCAGGCGGTGCTGCTGCCGAGCGGTTGATCGACCAACTCAGACAGCAGTCCCGCTAACAGCCTCCATTTTGTCGGCAGAAGCCCTAGCCATTCTCCAGACCATCAATCTAATTATAGACAACAATATTCCGAACTCTTGCATATTCACAGATTCTCTCAGTGTCCTTCAAACTTTGCTCTCCCCTAGCAAGTCGTGTCACCGCAATTTTACCGCAATTAACCTCTAGTTCACCAAAAAACGACTGACGTCGTTTTGTGCAAAAATGTTACGGCAAATCACTGCAAAACGATCGATATTATTTCATACTCGATCGGTCGTTTTCCGGTTAGTTGACGAAAAAACGACTGCAAAACGACCGACCTTATTTCATTTTTTAATATTAATTAAATATTATTAAATTAATAAATGCGCGGACCAAGAAAATATGTGCGTGCTCCTGAAATATCGCATTTGGAGAGAAAAAAAAAATTAGTCACATCTATAGGTCTCGAACCCGCAACCTTCGGATTACTAGCTAAGTGCTCTGCCTGTTCGGCCACTCAGTTCGTTAATACATGTTAAACTCATGTTCCATATAAATTATTCGCCAAAACGTATGGTAGCTTATGAGGAACGTGTGTTGAACACACTTCAACGAACTGAGTAGTCGAGTAGGCAGAGTACTCGACTGGTAAACCGAAGGTTGCAAGTTCGAGACCTACCAGCGAAGCAATTTTTTTTTTTTTTTTTTTTTGAAAATTGAAAAAAGATCGGTCGTTTTACAGTCGTTAAACGTAAAACGACTGATCGAACGTGAAATAAGGTCGGTCGTTTTGCAGTTGTTTTTTCGTTAACTAGCCGGAAAACAACCGATCGAGTATGAAATAATATCGGTCGTTTTGCAGTGATTTGCCGTAACATTTTTGCACAAAACGACGTCAGTCGTTTTTGCGGTTGTTTATCGGTGGCACGACTTGCTAGGGTCCCCAGTTCTTTCCAACTACTGCTCTCCGGCCGTTCTTGCAATTCGCACGAACCTTATCTCGGCATTCAATTCAGATCTCAATATTCAGTTGGTGTGGATCCCAAGTCACATTGGCATCCCGGGCAACGAGGAGGCTGATGCATTGGCCAAAGCGGCCATTAGCGATGGCACCCACTATGCTTCTCCTTTACCTCCATCGGAATTTTTCCCAATTACCCGTAAAAAATGTTCCTCCTCTTCAGAGAGGATCCTTTTACTCTCGAGCAATCATAAAGGCAAGTTGTACTTTGATTTATTTTACAGTCATTCTTGCAAACCATGGTTTGCTAAGTTTAAGAAACTAGACATATAAACCATAGTTATGTTCAACAAAATGCGTTCAAATCATTACAATCTATCCGCCAGTCTCTTTAGAAAAAATATGAAGGACTCTCCTTCCTGTTCGTGCGATCACGAAGAAGAAGACCTTAATCACGTCTTCTGGGCTTGTCCCCGCTTTGATAGCCAGCGTGCCTCTTTACTTCGCTCTCTTGCTTCCTCAAAGATCCCAGCCCCCTACAACATAGAGTCTCTAATAGCGCTTCCTTATTTACGTACAATTACGCCTGTTATGTCTTTTCTAAATTCCTGCAAGCTTGAATTCTAAAATCATTTCCCTCCACACATATTTCCGCGCCTTCTCATTTCAAATTCCGCACACGTGTCAAGACATCTACTCATTTATCTCAGCCGGTATGGCGGAGCCATCCACCCAATTTTCGTGAACCATATAACGCCTTTAAGAGCCATCAAGCGCATGCATACGCAGCGCCAGTGGCAAAAAAAGAAACTAAAATAAACAGTACATTTTTGTGCCCAAAATACGGCTAAATAAAGAAAATATCGCATAAACAAATAGCAAAAATGAATTCCTTGATTAATGTACCATGGGTGTCAACTAGGTATTTTTGCAGGAAATTATTATAAAAAGCACTGTTAGCGGGACTGCTGTCTGAGTTGGTCGATCAACCGCTCGGCAGCAGCACCGCCTGGGCATACCACCGATAACCGCATTTCAGAGTACGCGCATGCGCTCGAACGTTCTCGAGTCTCTGACTCGCTTTCCGGTTTCCTCTCGGTTCTCGTTAACGGTCTCAACTGGTCGCACGCACGGTCTCAAATGGTCGCACACACGGTCTCAACTGGTCGCACGCACTGGTCGCACGCACGGTCTCAACTGGTCGCACGCACGGTCTCAACTGGTCGCACGGACGGACTCAACTGGTCGTACGCACATCGGCAATAGTTTTACTTGCGGTCACCTCATCTTTTTCGGAAGTGTACAACGGTCAGCTCCGGGTAGCTCAGACGGTCAGCGCAAAGACATTACGTACGGGTTAAGTGAACGCGGGTTTATGTAAACACCAACGACATACTCACGGGCGGTTTACTAAGCAACACGTGGTGGCACGTGTGCTTCGGCATAATTGGCATTACTGGCTAATTTTTGTCACTCGGACTATACAAGTGTTTTACGGACTGCTCAGGATATTTATGTGAATTTAACGGCTTACTCAATTAATTGTTGTGTTTTATGAAGTTTTGGTTAAAAATTAAAGTGTTTATTTCGAGTTATGTAATTCCTGCCTACGCCATTTATTTATTATATTTACAACACCTGATCCACTATCAACCATCCACGGCACTATTTTACAAGCACAATAAGTAAAAAACTCTGGGACGGCCGAACGCTGCCCCCCACCCCATTTTACTGCGATTATAGAATTAATTTTATTTAATACTTTACAAGCACCGTGTATCAAATACCGTAGTTGAGACCCATGCATACTACCGCTTTGCATTTATGAAAAAAATTTCATGCAATTCGGATGTTTCATCGAGTCATATTTCGGGCACAAAAATTTGAGATGGTATCCGCTATATTGGAGGACCGTGAAACGGTGCTACAGGCATGCCGCATGAACCCACGGGGCCCTGGGCATCGTGCACCTGAAAATTTATGCAATATTTTTCTGAGCGAGAAAGCATTGTATTGAAGAAGGTTTTCAGAGTTGATGCTTTTTCTCTATCGATAAGAGGATTCATTGCAAGTAACGCGCAATATATATTCAATCCAATATACATCAATAGATATTATAATAAATAAAATGTAACTGCATTTTCCGATCTGTTTGGACATTTCTCCACTTCATATTCTAGAAAAAGAAATTGTGAAAAAGAAACTTTCGTTTTCGCATTTTTCACTCATCCTTCAAAGACGTTCTTAGTCCAGAAGTTCAGTGACGTTCTTAGAAAGCGAATCTTTCGTTTTCACGGGAAAGCATTGTTTCCAAGTTCTCAGATCGTTACAAATCTAAATTGAGGGCTATATTACAATCATAGTTCGTCGACGGACTAAGCTCTGTGATTGGTGCACAGACAAGACTTTGTAAAGCAACATAATATACTCGAATAAGAGTTACGGATCAAACGGTCCTTCTTAGGACCACCAAATTTATCGAAGGCCATCTCTTGCAATTGTATTGCAATAATACTCAAATATGTTATATTTATCGATTTGTTTTTGCATTTCTTTACTGATCCTTCAAAGAAACGTTTTAAAAGAAACATTTTATTTATCCCCTGTTTCCTTTATCGTTACTGAGAATGTGAGAGAATAAAATGTTTCGTTGTCGTCGAGCTGATTGGCTCACAGCGATCAGTACTTGGATGGGTGACCGGTCATTTATTGAATCTATTATGCGTCACAACGGTGCTAGAAAGAGAGTTTTTACAGTTTCCCGTATACTTTGAAGCACAACGGCAAAAATAATAACAACTAACGAAGCATTTATGAATTCGTTTTGGGGTTTGTACCTTTCCCCGTGCTATAAAACCGAATGAAAAAAGAAACTCTTTTCATCAGGGATCTCATATATATACATTATCGTCAATGACATTCTTACAAAGCGAATGATTTTTTTCAGCAAAATGCAGCATTTTCAAGTTCTCAGCTTGTTACGAATCTGTATCGAGGTGCTGTGTTACACTCGTAGGATGGCTACGAAAAAAGCTCTGTGATTGGTCCGCTTGAGTTTCTTGTATGCTCTAGTAAAATATACGAAGAAAATAAAGAATAAATTCTAACGAAAAATGCATCGACATGTTTAGAAATTTCGCTACTATTTTTACTCTATAAAAGCAAATAATAAATAACAACGTTTTTATTCGCGATTTCAGACATATTTTATCGTCACTGGTATCCAGAAAACGTAAAAATTACGTTTTCGTCGAAAGGCTTCGTTCAGAAGCATCGTTTTCAAGTTCTGCGATGATAGCAGTTCCAGCGAAGCTCTGATTGGTGCGCCGGTGGTGCGTCTCTAAAACATTACACTACAATCCAAAGAAGCAACTCAAAACAGACGACTCTTCTCAGAGCCACCAAATAAACCCAACGTAGACATATTTTATCGTAAATGTAATTACCTATAGAAAGTAATTCATTCATGTATGTTTTTCCGCATTTTTCCACTGAACCTTCAGTACACAAATATTTTTATTCCTTCGCTGTTTTGGAATGAATAACAATATTTCTTATCGTGCTTCTCTGGAAATAAGACTTTATTTTCGTCGAGTACCTCGTTTCACGGTCAGTACTCGGATGACTGAAATCTCAATCGAATATAGCTTTGAACCTCATTGCTGAGTGCGACGTAGTTTTTTTTATAAACAGTTTCTCGTATTACCTGTTCAGTTATAGGAAAATGGTAAAAAAAAATTGATAGTAATAATGAATCGAAAAATCTTCCGACTCGTTTCGACATTTGTCTATTTGTCATATAAAAACAAATAGATGAAAACGTTTTTATTCGCGATTTCAGACATAGCCCTAGCAAGTTGTGCCACCGATAACCAACCACAAAACGACTGACGTCGTTTTGTGCAAAAATGTTACGGCAAATCACTGCAAAACGACCGATATTATTTCATACTCGATCGGTCGTTTTCCGACTAGTTAACGAAAAAACGACTGCAAAACGACCGACCTTATTTCACGTTCGATCAGTCGTTTTACGTTTAACGACTGTAAAACGACCGATCTTTTTTCAATTTTCAAAAAAAAAAAAAAAAAATTGTGTCGCTGGTAGGTCTCGAACTTGCAACCTTCGGTTTACCAGTCGAGTACTCTGCCTACTCGGCTACTCAGTTCGTTGAAGTATGGTCAACACACGTTCCTCATAAGCTACCATACGTTTTGGCGAATAACTTATATGGAACATGAGTTTAACATGTATTAACGAACTGAGTGGCCGAGCAGGCAGAGCACTCGGCTAGTAATCCGAAGGTTGCGGGTTCGAGACCTATAGATGTGACTATTTTTTTTTTTTTCTCCAAATGCGATATTTCAGGAGCACGCACATATTTTCTTGGTCCGCGCATTTATTAATTTAATAATATTTAATTAATATTAAAAAATGAAAAAAGATCGGTCGTTTTGCAGTCGTTTTTCGGTCATTAAACGTAAAACGACTGATCAAGCATGAAATAAGGTCGGTCGTTTTGCAGTCGTTTTTTCGTCAACTAGTCGGAAAACGACCGATCGAGTATGAAATAATATCAGTCGTTTTGCAGTGATTTGCCGTAACATTTTTGCACAAAACGACGTCAGTCGTTTTTTGGTGAACTAGGGGTTAATTGCGGTAAAATTGCGGTGACACGACTTGCTAGGGTTGCTTTACTTTGCAATGTTTTCAGGCAACTTGCACTATAATACCAATCTCAACATTTTGATCGATTTTCCAACAGCCGCGACCAATTTTGTCTCAGATTCGTGCCGTCGGACGAATACAAAAACCACGTCATAACTCCGAGATGTAGGTTTTGCCGGAGGCTGAGAATTCAAATACAACACCGAAACAATAGGCGCAAGACAAATATGACGACTCGGTACGCGCGGACGAAACACAGATCCACCGTGAAACGACGTGCCTGCAAAAGGTTACAGCAAAAGGTATATTCGAATACATTTACACAATACTCGAACATACTACGTTAACGGCAACTGGTTTATAAATATGAAAATGAGAATTGGCAGATTCTAGGTAGTTCTGTCGGTACGCCGGAGTCATAAATCTCAGAGTCTATATTACATTAAAAAATAATCATACGCATCACTTTGACTGCCTCAATAATAATATAAAAAATAGTAGAGAATCCTTCGAAATTGTTGTAATGAAATTAAAACGATTATTTGTAAATAGTTGATATGTTTAGTGCGGATTTTACTTCATTTTTACGATAATTAGGTTAGGAAACGTCATTTGGCCCGGTATCGTGCAGTTTGACCTTGGTTCAATTATACATTACTCCGGAGACTTCACCTTTTTTCATAATGCATCAATTCCTGAATGATTTGCGAATCCGTAGTACTTTTTATTTTTTCTCTATCTTTGATCTAAGTATGTTAATTTTCGATTTAAAGATCAATTTTTCCAGCCCTCCCGTTAGCGCCGTGTAAAAAGATCGATTTTCAAGTTTTAATTGTTAATTCAAATACTTGGTAAAAGCCTTCAAGATTTAGTGCAAGTAAAATTGAATAGCTAAATTACAACATGTCAAAAATTCATGCATATGAGATTGGATTGCCTTCACGACAGAACTACCTTAAGACTTTCATATCCGAAGCCTTCATTATTAATATATCCTTCACATTCAATCTGTAACTGGAATTACCTGATTTTGCATATAATACGATTTTTCTTTTCAAAACTCCGATTTTCATTTTCGCCTTATATAAGCTTCTCATTGTTGCTAAAAAAAAAAGGTTGCGCACGTTTCTTAAGGCAGTACTCTGCTTTAGAAGCCGAAAAAAAGCGTTTTTTCAGCAATTTTTTTGAAAGGGAAGGAAATGATTACGGTAAACGAAATTTTGAGACGATAGAGTATTATATTCAAGCTTTAAAAAACAATTTTTATTATTAAAAATTATTGAAATTTTCCAAAGTTGTAACGTTTTTTCTGGGGCGCCTGGAGTCTGGACTTGTAAATCGGTGCCGGTGATGGAGGTCGTGCGATGCATCTGAAACAGTCGAACCAAATTTTTTTTTAATTTTTATAAGTTCCTTTTCTATATGAACTAAAAAAATACCGAAGAAATGATGAAATTCCAAATTTTTTCGAAGTTTGAAAAAAAAATTCACTTTTTTGAAAAAAAAATTCACTTTAAGTTGCAAAACAAGTAATTTAAATCGTACTTTTGTCCAACTTTTTTAGTTCAAATAGAAGATAATTTAATACTGAAGCTAGATCACTTTGATTTTTTTCGATCGGACATAAATTGTTTTTACTATCGCCGGCACCGTTTTCTAAAACTTGTGAAAATGAAAACTCGAGAAAACAGGCTTTAAAGTTTTCGGTCCAAAAAAATATAAGTTTTTGGATACTTACACTAATTAGATGTTAATCAGCTATCCCCGGGCCATACAATAATCCTTCCTCTTCTTCAAAAAACTCGTTTTGGCGGAGGCTTTCCGATCTTCGAGCTGTACGAGCCTCCTTGCTGGAAAATGATGCGCGCCGGTTATCCCGCGTTATGCGCTCAGCATCGACGGTGTCAGCAAAATTTTTGCACTGCTGCCCGATGACAATATTGAGGAGCTGCATGGTAGAAAGCACAGCTGAATAACCCTCGTTGAAAATGCCTGTAGCCATATTTGCTGCTATTTCGACGATTTTATAGCCGGAATTTACGTGTTTCGGATTTAGGCGCCACACAATCGAATTGAACGATTCGTTCGAATTTTTAGTGTGTCCGCTTAAGCACCGCGTCAATAAATCGTCATTTGAAAGATCTTCGTAAATTGGACGAATGTGCTTCTCTACATTGTCATTAATTAATCTTGCCGGGTGTTTGAAAGATGCCAGATCATTCGCCGCTTGAGCCTTGCGCCATTCGCACCAACTCTCCGCGCCTTCTGGACAATTTTCATGCCGAGGATTTTTATCGGTGGAACAATAATGGTCTAATGTTGCCATAATAGCTCTCTTCATACCTTCAACTGAGTTCACATTTCGACGAATTGACACCGTAGTAAATCATCAATTTCTTAATGAGACTCTCCGCTAGCCCCTTCTTTCCTCCAAGTTTCTCGGTTTTTCTTTTATTCCATAAACGAGTACCCATACGCTTTTGCACGTGTCCAACACACTCATTTTTCGTCACTGTGCACTCGTCCCCGTAAGGATTGCTATTTAAGATTCCAGTAAAAGTTTTGGAGTCGCCATCGCCGATATAATTACTGTACATAACTCCGAATTTCTCGACGGATCTCGAAAACATCTCTGTTATGGAATCTACCTCCATCTTCCCTGCGGAACCTGTATGATCTGAGGAGCATGAATCTTCATGATTCTCATACCACTCCTCAAATGCATCTTCGTCCAAACTATTTTTATATATGGCACACGAATGACAATAACCACTTTTTACAATGAGATCGATTACTTTGCCACTGTAGTATCCGATGAGCGTTGTTACACCGTACAAAGAAGTATAACCGCGCTTTTTCCATGACCCATCGCCCGAAACCTTCAAATGATTCGCAGGTCTTCCATGTTCAACGTTTTTTTCTTTCTCTTCCTTGACGGCTTTTTCGCAGGTACTCTCGAACAGTGTCTTCGACGCTGCGTACAAATGCTCAACGATTTGTTGATAAGTAGATTTTGCAAAACCTGCAGACATATTCATAAGGCCGCAGAATACGTTTATCCCTTCTCGTCCGATACCAAGGAGCCTCATAACAAAAACAATCCGTCTGTTGATTTCGTAGCCGGTATTTATCAATGGTCCTGACTGGATTGTGCGTTGACCACACATACACTTGACAATAATTTTAAATCCTAGGCCTCGATGACCGCTTTCTGCAAACGTTAATTTTTGGTTGCATGATCTGCAAATTGCGATTTCCGAAAGGGCGAGAAACACCGATATGAATTCAATAATGCGGTAGCAGTGCGATGAATGAATAATGACATCATCGCTGCTTGCTGTCTTCAACTTTTGCTCAGTGCGGCTCGTGTGTAAGTCTCCGTCGTCCGATGATACACTGGTAAAACGATTGCCGTGAAATTTTCGCTTTCGCGATTCCGCAGCACGCTGTCTTGTACATCGATCACCTTTCGGGTAGCTTGACATTTCGATGTGCGCTCGGCAAAATCAAAAATGAAACTGAAAGCTGACGCTACAAATAGCAGTGTAGAAGCCGATGCCGAGAGCTATAGTTTACCGTTATATTGTATACCGTTATCCCAACGACTACTCAACACAGACCTTCTAGAAACTCCAAATAATATTTCAAAGGACGGTTCGACCTTTTCAGGTATATACGAGTATAGTCAAACAATAGAATACATGAAGGGGCGAAGCGCGCGCGCTCGGGTCTGCCCGAGCATTCGCACCTGCTCGACGCTCGGCCACTAAAACTGATCTAGCTTCGAAAATATGTCGAATTGGCCTCTAAAATTTTGAACACACATTCTTGGATAGTTTTGGAATAGATTTAAGACAAAAACGAAAAATCGATTTTTTGAAGCCTGTAAAGCAGACTACTGCCTTAATGCCAACGTCCTGAAGCATTCATTATCGTTAGATGAGCCAAAACTTCTCTCTTCACGATCCTCTTCCCATACGCCTGTTTGTAAATCGTGAGTTAAAAAAAATCGTAGTGTATTCCCTTTCAGCTCCTTGTTAATAATTAAATAGATTAAATCTTCGCACGGAGTCGATCTGCTGCTCTGCATGCGTTCACTTCGTAATGGAATTATATACTCCGACTGTAGGCAAAACGCTTGAAACAGCAGATCGTCGAAGCTCACGAAAAATGCGCTGTTATCGGAAAACGGGCTTTAGAAGATGTTATTTCGAAATTGGAACCTTTTCAGCAAGAGGCTGTTCTGGCTTGCTTTAAGAATTCGAAGGTGGCATGCGCAACTCAGCGGCGATATAGAATAGATTGGGTGTACGAGCGCCTGTTGATGCGCATCAAGAGCAGCAAACTATACGATCACCTACGATCCCGAAACATTCTGCCCCTTCCCTACAAAGACACCTTGAATAAATATATTCAGAAGTTAGATACCTCATACGGTTTTCAAGCAGCACTATTCGACTGCATGCGTCTGAGAGCTTCAAGAATGGAACCTGTCGAAAAAAGGGGTATCACTTCGAGTGGTTATTATTCTTCAGGCGCTTTGAATGTTACCTTGAATAATTTGATACACGTTCCGGTAGCTTAAGTACAAACCTATCCAAACCGAATATATGCTTATTCAATGTTCGAATGAGTAGTGTACTGGACCGGAGGGTTCCGTTCATGACGCTTCGTCATGAACTGAACAACGCTTCAATTTGCGTCGATCTCCACTGTTAACTAACAGTCCCAAAAAACCTAACGGCTTTACATTCCTGTGATAGTAGCTAACACTCTCCAGCGAAGCAGCATGTTGTAAAAACGCTTTGTAGAAATTACTCCTGTTTACTAACAACCAACTGTTTCAGTATAACTTATGCATGTCGCTTGCGTATAGATTTATAAATGTAGATTTATTCATTGTTGCTCAAGTTCATCAACCACAAATTGAATTAACACGTTGCGGATTATTGTATGCAGGTACGCGTCTCATTGACGAAATGTCAATAAGCGAAGCAATAAACTTCGATCGGAAAACCCTGCGATTTAACGGGTTCGTCGACTTGGGGGAGTGCACTTCAGTGAAGTTGCAGGACGAACGGGCTGATCATGCACTTGTGTTCATGTTTCAACCGTTCCGAGGAATATATATTCAAGCGCTTGGATGCTTTCTGAGCAAGAACAGTGTCACCAGTCAAGTTCTGCACAAGCTTATACTTGAATGTTTGATGAAACTGTCGAGCTCTGGATTCCACGCCGACGTTATAACCATGGATGGAGCTCAATGGAACCGAGGTGTCTGGAAATTACTTGGTGTACAGGACGGTCAGTTTAGTTGTCAGCATTCTTGTGACGACAATCGACGTCGTGCGAATTGTTTGGTCTTATGCACGAGGAATTAATGCTGACCTCCCGTGGTTAAGTTAATATTTCGAATTCTGATGTGGACTATTGTATGAACAGGCAATCGAACAGCTTTTGGAATACCTGCGCACATGGGAAAAGACTGCGAAGTCACAAGGTGCACCGTTTCCGATATCGGCGAGTACGTTGACTGGCCTGAGAGTCACGCTCGGGGGGACACTGGAGTTGTTGGAATTTCTCCACAAGGACTGCAATATCGACTACATCATGACAGCTCGACTGAATCAAGATGCACTGGAAGTAAGATTTTTTAAGACTTCGGACTTCAGGCTTTTTGAAGTGTACAGCAGAACCTCGTTTATCCGGCCTTCGTGTCTTCAAGACAAACGAGATTGTATTGTACTGATGAAATTAATATTTCAGAGATTCTTCGGTATGATGTGAAACGCTTGTGGAAGCAACGATCATCCTGATCCATTGTCGTTCGCCCAAGTTTTCCGTCTTCTCTGCTCGTATTCGTTGGTGAAGCCTCCAAGGGGATCGAATGTTTCTGGTACCGAACTTTTGGAGACTTTTATGCAAAATAAGGAATCATTCGATGCTCGTCAACAGACGCAAGATCAGCTGCTGGCAAAAATAGATGCAGCGGTCGATGCCGGGCGATTTGGTGTTCCTGCGAATCCTTCTTCAGCCGAACTAGCAGGCCAAGATCATCTATACTTGGACACGCAATCGATGCCTGGCCATAGTCACGTGTCTACACATGACTACGACGTCACGAGAACGAGCGATGAAGTACTGGCTTACGTTGCGGGATAGGTTGCTAGACATATTAGCATAAAACTTCTCACAGCCAAGGAATCTAGTGATCGGGATAAAGCGACGGACCTTCTAAGCCGTTATGGCGGGTTGCTGTACCCAAGCGAAGAGCTATTCGAGCTGTTAAGCACTTTGGAAACGGTGGTTTTGGACGTCGTCGGCAAGCTGACTGTGAAGCATAATACTCTGCACCTATCAAGCACGAACAGGAAGTAACTGTAAGAGTTATAAACTTCTATCTCATGATGAGAGGAAGTTTTCTCGCGAATTCGATCAATGAAAATTAAGATGCGAAGAAAAACAAACAAGCCAAATTGTCAACTGTAAGTAATTTATAGGAAATACTTATTATACTTTTTGTAATAGATTACATGTCCACAAAAATCTCCCAACCATTTGATTTATATACGGTTTTTTTATGTAATGAAAATTATTTTTAGGTGTCCGAGGTCCAAGGACATCGCGCCGATAGTAGAACTTCACTTGCCCGGGTACCTCGGAGTTCCTCGAGATGACTCGTCTGGCAGCCGAGAATAGAAAATTCAAAGTGGAAAATGCGGTTTCGAGATGCGCCCGGGAAGGCGATGCGGTCCGGGAAAAAAAGGAGCATGAAGGAAAATTGGGACGGAGCTGGACTATCTGCGCGCCGCTTGCGGCACGTACTTCGAGAACTGGAATCACTTAATTCACATGCGAGAGATCCACAAGCGCCACATCTGTCTCTTCTGTCTGGGAATGAATTTATATACACTATTTGAATTGTTGTTATTAGTTTCGTACAGTTTTAATTTTCTATGGGTTACTAGTGGAAAGTAGTCAACAGATTTTAGTGTTGAATCATTTATTTTATCCGTCGAAGAGTGCATTCCGTAAAGAGCTATGTCATCACATTCATAATCTTTGTAATATCTATAACGTGACATTCTTAGTTTATGGGTTTGAGAGGTTGGCATTAATTCCTATTATAAAAGTCTATTTTATTATTATTCATAGTTGGAGCCATATATGACAGACAGTTTCATTATGAATGCTTTTCATAAAATGGGAGAACAACCGCAAACTGTTAAAGTGATGAGTAACCGATACACGGGCGAACCTCCTGGATATTGCTTTGTTCATTTTCCAACCGTTGAAATGGCTTTAGATGCAATGCATAAACTGAATAGAAAGGTTATCCCAGGTTCGAACCCTGTAAGTGTAGATGTATTATTTTACACTATTGTATATATTTCAGTTGTTACTTCTGCGCTATAAAATGGTCTATAATATTTATTATATATAGTTATTTTGTTTTCACTTCCTTCATGAAAAGTTAGCTTTTTGACATATTTTTCGGTGTGTAAAGTGATATGCTTTTCGCGTATAAAAATACTCAATTTTAGTATAGAATTTTCATCGATAAAACTTTTGAATGTAAAAAAAAAAAAATGTTGGCTGCCAAGTTGGCAGACACGGTTTGTTCTCTGCGTCTCGTCGACTCAGGGCCCGGTAATTTTTTTATATAAAAGGGAAAAAATCGAATTTCACGATTGCGCATTGTAACATAAAATAAGTAGCAAATATTTATAAAAGTGCTTTTCGGAATGCAACACGTTTGTAGAATTAAATGTTTGTGATTTTTTGAAAATAAAAAGATAATCACCGTATTTTCTTAATATTTATTTCTCTTGCTGCTCCTGAGGTACAATTAGCGATGAACATCGAAAATCAATTTTTGTAAATTACCTAAAAATCGACCCAACATTTACTTGATTATTTACAATAATTATACTATAATAGTACTTTGCAGTACAAGGGTGAGAAAGCGATCATTATACGCAGGTTGGGAAGTTGATTGCACGACCCCCACGAGTATCACAGCAGCACGAGTCGAAAGCGAGTGCTGTCTGTGGTACGAGTGCGGCGAGTGCGATCAACTTCACAACCGTCGTATGATGATGGTTCTCTCGCTCTGTATCGCATAATACTTTTTGTAACAAATGCATGAGAAGTGCTACCGAGTGTACTGTCGCGCGCGTCGAGAAGTGCGTGCGAGAAGTGATTCCCGTGTGAGAAGTAAAATAGCATCGATGGCCGTAAAGCGCCACTTACGCCACGCGCGGCAGGCACGAGAAGTAGCACTTCTCATACATGCGTTACAAAAATTTTAAATGCATGAGGAAAGGATCGATTCGCGAACCTTCCGAATTTGAAGCTTTTATGTTGAGTTACTCGATGGCGTTTGTCTATTATAATTGGAATTTGGCCAATTAGCATCACCTAGCTGTTTTAACGCTAGCAATAATTTGTACTGTGATGGACGTTTATCGAAAATAAACTATCTGACAAACTAAAATAACTTGTTTATACTTTTCGCATACAGATGCTACACCTCGTCCCTTACGACACGACGGGTTTCGATCAAACGCATAATTAAACGATCCTTAAGGCGCTTCCAGGTGATAGCAGGACAAAATCCAATAATTAGTCAATCCGTAATTACGTGTAGAGTTAACGTATTCGAGTATGGTCACGTAAGTACGAACGTAAAAGAATGCCCTGTTCAAAATTCCCGCTCTCTGGGATCCGATCGTATGCTGCGCCTCTATCGGCGAAAGTTGAAATTATTTTGGCCCATTTCATCGGGTAACGGACAGGTGTCCGAAAAGCGATTGCTTCTTCCCTAGCAAGTTGTGTCACCGCAATTTTACCGCAATTAACCCCTAGTTCACCAAAAAACGACTGACGTCGTTTTGTGCAAAAATGTTACGGCAAATCACTGCAAAACGACCGATATTATTTCATACTCGATCGGTCGTTTTCCGGCCAGGTGACGAAAAAAACGACTGCAAAACGACCGACCTTATTTCATGCTTGATCAGTCGTTTTACGTTTAACGACCGAAAAACGACTGCAAAACGACCGATCTTTTTTCATTTTTAAATATTAATTAAATATTATTAAATTAATAAATGCACGGAACAAGAAAATATGTGCGTGCTCCTGAAATATCGTATTTGGTGGAAAAAAAAAAAATTAGTCACGTCTGTAGGTCTCGAACCTGCAACCTTCGGATTACTAGCCAAGTGCTCTGCCTGCTCGGCCACTCAGTTCGTTAATACATATTAAACTCATGTTCCCTATAAGTTATTCGCCGAAACGTATGGTAGCTTATGAGGAACGTGTGTTGATCATACTTTAACGAACTGAGTAGCCGAGCAGGCAGAGTACTCGACTGGTAGTCCGAAGGTTGCAAGTTCGAAACCTATCAGGGACACAATTTTTTTTTTTTTTTTTTTTAAATGAAAAAAGATCGGTCGTTTTGCAGTCGTTAAACGTAAAACGACTGATCGAACATGAAATGAGGTCGGTCGTTTTGCAGTCGTTTTTTCGTCAACTAGCCGGAAAACGACCGATCGAGTATGAAATAATATCGGTCGTTTTGCAGTGATTTGCCGTAACATTTTTGCACAAAACGACGTCAGTCGTTTTTGCGGTTGTTTATCGGTGGCACGACTTGCTAGGGTTACCAAGAAGCTCTCCATACGTCCAGTCGTTTCCAAGCGTTTCACTCTCCTGAAACTTGTGCCGGCCAATCACAGATCGAGCATTCTTTCAAATTATCTTGATCTAACGGAATGCTGTATCATGATTGGTCGGTGCAAGTTTCAGGAGAGTGAATCGCTTGGAAACGACTGGACGTATGGAGGGCTTCGTGGTAAGAAGCAATCGCTTTTCGGACACCTGTCCGTTACCCCATTTCATCGACCATTCGCTCAGCACTACGTTCGGCCTCCTTTACTCTAGTCTCCATGGTCGCGCCTGAACTTTATTGCAAAGTGTAACGGATTCTGATACGCGATCCGCGAGCGCGCCGCACGCGCAGCACCTCCGCGAGACCGGGCGCATAAATTCAAATCGAAAAAGCAGAGAGAACGAGAGACCAATATAGTGGCTTGGGCGAGCTGACTACTGATAATGTATAAAGCATGATTAATTGTAAACGCGGCATTATGAACATTATTTGTAATATATAAATATTGTTAGATGTACGAATATTCCAGGATTTTCCCACGTACGCCAAGCGGAAATGCCGCGCTGCGCTGAAACGTGCTTGACATAAAAGAATCTGCCTACGCTCCTTGTACCGCAATAAAGAAACGCACTAGAGTCTGCTTTCCTAAGTCGAGTCGTGACGATTCAAGTGTCCTTCACATGGGCCCAGAATGTGAATCCCTTAAAAGAGCGTCTTTGCTAGACGCACAGATAGTAAAATGTCAATTGTAGAAAGCCGAGACATCCTTAGTTTCAACGTACAAGGCGAGCTCCGTCGCCAGACACTCCACAGGGCCAACCGTACTTCGTCGGTGGGCCATGTGGTGCCCAAATTGCAGCCAAGGAACAATAGCCACTTTCTAGCTCGGGGGTGACGCGGACGCTCGACGCAAGCGTCTCGCACGCTCGCGCGTAGGAGTAAGCGTTCGCGTCGAACTGAGGGTTGATTGGCTAAGAGTGGGCCCGTGGGGCGTAACTCCTGGCCCACCAGCAGACCGCGAGGCCCGCGAGCCTAGAGTTAACGCGGAGAGAAGGCAGATTCTTGAAACTAGTCGAGCGCGACGGAACTGTCTTCGAGAAAACTGTTGTTATTATTTTGCACTGAGATAAATTAAAGTTCATAAATTCCTTTGAATAAATAGAGTGTTCGAGTTCGTGTTTAATTCCGAGTTACAATTGTGTTTTCTTCCCAACTAATTTCGAGTACAGGTAAGCCCGGACGAGGTGAGCTTCAGCTCTTCGACGTGGATTGGACATCGGTGGTAACCGCTCTCGTGCTGGTTAGAATTCGGACGTTCGAATTCTCGCGCCGAAAATAGACCGAAAGCGTTACAAAAGTTTAGACGCAGCGTCATCTTGCGAGGAATGCATCAACTCGCATTACCGACCGTTTCTCGGACACAGGAACACACGGCGTTGTGAACGAAAGTGAAAAATCCGTATTGCGTATTGTCGACTGGGACGCGGGACGTGAGCCGCACCAAGCCGACTTTAGACAAATCGACGGAAATCGATTATGCGTAGGGACTCATGGCGAAGAATGTCTGATTCGAATATACATGTACTTGGGCACAAATTAGAATTTACTGTTAGACCGTTGGGCGCGTGGTGCGTTACTGCTTCGCGTCATTCAGTAAAAAGTACGTTAAGCTATGTTTCAAACCGGAAGTGTGTGATTGTTTCCAAATATTTCATTCAAAACACGGATTCGGTAAAACATTCGGACACTTGATAGTTTGCCGAATCCGTTACACGAAACGTTTCTTCGCGCCATCTTACAAGCAAATTCAAAATTAATCTTAAATTACCGGTAAAGTAGAACATTATACTAGTGATAAGAGTAGTTTAATAACCGGTCAATTAGCGCGGTAAATAACCGATTAAATAGCCTAAAGTTACTAACGATGTGACGCATGCGTCACGTTACCATCGTTTTAGCGCGGCTTATTCAAGAGTTAATTTGCAGGAATAATCTAATTAGCATGTACCAGTTAAATTAAACAGAATAACTATACCCTGAGAGACTCGAAATTAATAAATGGTGACTTATAATAACGATTAGTAATAATATTGAATATTTGTTAAAAAGGAACGAACGAATACAAAGCCATCGTCGTCTTCTTGTGTATATGTTTAGTACGTATCCTTGTTATTGATATAACGTCGGGCGCATGTACGTTTATTTTAGAGTTTTGAAATGGTCACACGAGAAAAATAGCATTCCTACAAGCTTTCCATTTTACGACCCTTGAGGAAACTCGACGGACCCATCGAAGGACAAAGGACGCGCGGATGTGCGCCTGGTTATCGTCGCCAATTGATTTCTATGGCCAACAGAGACTTTCAGCGACGTGACTTTTGTCAGTTCTTGTAGCTCAAAAACACTCGCTACTTGAGTTGACAAAAACCAGGCCCACGTGCGGACCCCGCACTCCGGCCACGTGCTGACCACCAGGCCCTGAAGACGCCGGCCCAGGCGAGCGCGTCTTCCCCACCACAACGAGGAAAAGCAAGGGAAGCTACCCTCGGAGAAGGAAAACCTCCGCAACAGCAACAGCAGCGATTGGCCAACGTTCACCTTGGAGGGAGAATCCACCCCTAACCAACGACGCTTGGAGAAAATACTTCAAGACTTCGAAGACGAAATATAACAATCAAAAATCAGAAGTTTTCCGACTGTCGAATAAGACACATCCAACGTTTCTAGCTATATTTAATTTGAGTTTACTTGTAGTCGATTTTAAATAATTAAAGAGAATAATTTGATATTCAAACCGAGCAGATCTCTTTCTTACTTATTATTTAAACTTCCCGATTTCCAAGGTGGGTTTTTACCCTTAGTCAACCCCGGAAGAACATCGTCAGTGATATTTTAAAGTTCCCGCGAATAAAGCGCTCGGGCGTTACAACGATAATTTACTGGCGCTACCGACGGCAATTTATTTACGTTTGGTATAGTTGGTAGATTGGTACTATTGGATTAAACATTGTACTGTTAAAAATGTTATGAAATTTATAATACTCTAAACATAAAAAATGATATAAAATATACAAACCATGTATATTAAATTAGAATTCATATACATTGTAATGGAAAATTAAGCGTTTCGTCTTCAATTCAATATTTGTATTTGTATATTAAAATTTAGATAGACAACATGAAAAATCAATAGATTCGTATATTAAAATTATGTGTTTTGTAAAGAAAAACGGAGTCAATGAGCCTTTTCATAATTTTAATGCAATTTAATTTGCATTTAATTAAGGTATTATTAATAATAAAAAGCAGCAAATGAATTTTAAAAAAATGCATTTATCGACTTTACACTGCTTTTCCAAAAAATGTATTAAATCTGAAATTTTTGTATACGAATCTGATATTTAAAAAGCTTGCAAGGTAATATTAATAATTTATTATTAAATTTCATTTTTGCATTTTGAAATTATTATGTTCGATATTGAAAAGTTCATGATATACATATGAAAATAATGTGCTTGGTAAAGAAAAAAGCAATTTATGACGATTATAGCAATTTTAATGTAATTCAATTGAAAATTAACGGAGGAGTCTGATAAGAAACGTGTGACATTGATTTTCAATGCTATAAAATCCAAATTGGATCTTATAAAAGATGTTGACAATGGCAAAGTAATCTCATGAGCGAGGATATAAATTGTCAAATTTGATTTGCCAATTTATTTTCTAAAGTTAATTTACTCTAGTGTGAATTCAATGTACCAACAATTAATGTCAAAATTTTGTTTTGGAAAATTCACTCAATTTGTAAGTATTCTATTGTAAAGTAGATCCAGAGAAGTGCACTCATCCTCGAATGTATGCACTTCCATTGCATTTTCGAAATTTCAATCACTATTGTAAATTTAATTAACTAGGGTGAATTTATTTTTTAATAAAATTGCAACAAAAGAGTCAAAATATTCATACACTACTATAAATTTCAAAGAAATGTCTATTTTAGCTTCCTCGTAGAGGAAGCTTTGTAAAAAGCGAAAAATAATAAGGAAGCGATGTGCAAGGTTCCACTTTGCATCCTTGCTTTAATTAAATAAATAAACATGTTGTGAATTCGCTAGCGATAATGTAAATTTTTTTAAAAATTCAAAATTCCATAAAATCGGTAAATCCACTTTACCGATTAGAGCCAAATTCAATACCAGACAACATTAAGTGCACCTGCTCTTATAAACAACTATTTAGCAATATAGACTAAATTTTACGAATGTTAGAGCGCCCAGCCATTGTTTCAAGAAATTCAAAATGGCATAAAATCGAAATTTGTGTATATAATTAGTCAAAAACTGCAACATTTAAAGAGGGATGGTGCTCCACTTGTCTACCAAATTTCAACTTGATAGCTAAAACCATGCTTCAGTTATAGACGATTGAATTTTCGAAGTTACACACACACACATACGGACATTTTTTCTAGGTCACCTTTTTCGACGTTTTGAACCATTTTGAGTATCCTTACATGAAAATCACGAAATGTTTTTTGCATGAAAATATAGGTTCTTCTATGAGGAAGCAAAAATACTCTAAATTATGTATGGAGAATTTATTGTTAAATACATATTAAGGTAGTTCTGTCGGTACGCCGGAGTCATAAATCTCAGAGTCTATATGACATTAAAAAATAATCATACGCATCACTTTGACTGCCTCAATAATAATATAAAAAATAATCGAGAATCCTTCGGAATTGTCGTAATCAAATTAAAACAATTATTTATAAATAGTTGATATGTTTAGTGCGGATTTGACTTCATTTTTACGATAATTAGGTTAGGAAACGTCATTTGGCCCGGTATCGTGCACTTTCACCTTGGTTCAATTAAACATTATTCCAGAGACTTCACCTTTTTTCATGATCCATCAATTCCTGAATGATTTGCGAATCTGTAGTACTATTCATTTTTTCTCTATCTTTGATCTAAGTATGTTAATTTTCGATTTAAAGATCAATTTTTCCAACCCTCCCGTTGGCACCGTGTAAAAAGATCGATTTTCAAGTTTTAACTGTTCATTCGAATACTCGGTAAAAGCCTTCAAGATTTTGTGCAAGTAAAATTGAATAGCTAAATTACAACATGTCAAAAATTCAAGCATATGAGTTTGAATTGCCTTCACGACAGAACTATCTTAATAGTCGTCGCCTCGTTTTCCTTTGTTCGTTGAATTTTTATGAAATTCAAATTGATAGTTAGTTCCCGCCCATTGGTGACACTGTCTTTTCTTAAGTAACCGGTAAAATAACCGGTTACGAAGATAATTTACCGGTAAACTCACACACTACTCATTCGTGAAATTTTTTATCACTAATTTATTTATCTCTTTAAACTCAAGAGTTTTTCTTATAATTCCCATGCAGTTCGCGACGGGCTCACGCTTCTGTTGTGACTAATACGAAGCATCTGTCAACCATGTAATTATCTTTGATTAGGGCGGAATTGGAGTGGGGCACGAAATTCGTATGAAAAACAAAATATCTCCGGCGTCGAAGAAGGATCATAACAAGTAATTACCAAGGTTAAGATTGTACTAAGTCAATTTTATTTATCGTTCCGTATCAAACTGACAGTGTGAACACGATTATCTATACGTGTCTTGCGTTGTAACATCAATTTAACCAAATCGAATATATTTATAGAATAATAATCACGATTTATTCCCTTCATTTTGACATTTACTATTATCCATTAATTCTACAAACTCAATTCGCAAATTTACGAGCTTTTATTCCATTTAACATTGGATAACTTTGCTAATATTTCACATCTACGAATTTTCGTCTTATTTTAACTCTCCCAATTAATCCTTTTGCTTTAGCATCTGCCTGTATAAGAATGAACCTTAACATTTTTATTTCCACTACTTTTGTATACAATTATTCGATGAAACTCTAATACAGAAGTTTGTTCTCCATGCTTTTTAGGGAAAAAAACCAAAACAGACGTGTCTATTAGGAAACGAATGCAGAAAGCAGTAAATCAGATGGCTTTTTTCTGTTAATACTTGGGGTCTGTTTCTGGTTGCAAAAACTAAAAAAGGATCAAACTTTTTTTTAGGAAAAAATTCTTAGGTTTGTTGCGTTTAACTAAACGACTTTATTTTGATTTTTATTTTTATATTTTAACTTATTAGTCAGTTTGGTACTATTTAATTGTGGAAAAAGATTTAAAATTTTTAGGTCATTGGTGGGACTCGAACCTGGAATCCTGCACATATAAATCTGAGCCTTAAACCACAGCTTTGTAAATGGGGCATTTGAGCTGAATTTTTCATGCTCTAACTCTGACCTGCATCAATAATTTTGACAATTTTTTATCATCAAGTATTTTGAAAAAGAAGACACACATAATTTTTCGTTTGGCGCTATGACCAATATTTCTGACAAGCAAATTTTTCTAAAAGTTTGAATTTTTCAGTATTGATATTTCTTTTATCATTAATATCTTGGAAATGAATTCGTTCAGTTTGCAAAGGACTACATAATGTATATTAAAAAATGTTATTGTAGATTTTCTAAAATTTTGTTGTATGATATTAAACAACAAGGCATTGTTTTGCAAAAAAGCACCACTTTTTATCATTTTGCTATACTTATGTAAAAATTCTGTCTAAAATAACAACAATTTTGGGCAGGTCGGCAGGATTTCTTTTCTAAACGTTCTATGTAATTCAAGTTTTATGCAGTAATTCAGGATGTTAAAAAATCTTCAATTACATAGAACTTCTTACTAAAAAATCTTGCCCTTTTGCATACGGATTCAAAAATGTTGTAACTTCAGACAGAATTTTTCCGTGAGTATATAAAAATGATAAAACATGGCGGTTTTAAAAAAAACGTTATTTTGTTTTCTAATGTCGTAAAACAAAATAGTAGGAAAACGAAAATAACATTTTTTTATATACATTATGTAGCTCTTCATAAACTGAACAAAATTGATTGTGAACATTTTTTGATAGAACTGTTAATTTTCAAGATGATTACGAATAAAAAAATATAAGTGCCTAAAAATTCAACTGTCGAAAATATCAGTCCTCGCGCCAAACAAAAAAATATATGTTTTGTCTTTTTCAAAATACTTTCTGATAAAAAATTGTTAAAATTATTAAAGGGGGTTAGAGTCAAAGCATGAAAAATTTAGCTGGAATACCCCAAATAAATATTCTTATTGTCTATTCAAAGTGTAAGGAAAGTTTAAACGTGAAACAATCTTAGACATTTACATGATGTCTGGACTTATTAAAATAAAAACTCGTTTGATAAATTTTCATCGAAAACGATTATTTTAATCGTAATATATTGACTGGCAATAGATTCTGCAAGTTCTCATCATGACACATGTGTAAAGTACATACATCGCATTGTTAAAGAGACGGACCTTCCGAGGTAGTAATTAAATAGTTTTAGACATAATTATATGAATATAAAGGTCATATCATATTTTTAATTTTCTTATACTTCAAATAGACAATCCAAATAGATTCCTATGAAGGTGTGAATAGCCGAGTAGTCTTAAGCTTAGAGATTCATATCCCCAGGGTTCCAGGTTCGAGTCCCACCAATGACATATAAGATTTTAATTGTTATCCGCGATCAAATATGTACCAAACTACCAAATAAGTCCAAATATGAAATCAAAATATGAAGATAGAGCCATTTAGTTAATTGTATCACAGTTAATAATTGTTTTGAAAAAAATTGTTTAGACGTTTTTCGCTTTTCGCAACAAAAAAAGGACTGAACTTTTAACAGAAAAGAGCGGTCCATTTTGGCATTTTCTGCAGTCCGTTTCATTCCCCAACGGACGTGTCCGTTTCGTTCCCCAACGGACGTGTCCGTTTTCAGTCTGTTTTGTGGTCAGTCACCTTGTTAGGTATATATATCCAAATATACATACCTAAACTAAAGACATAGTAATTCTAAATAGTTATTCATAGCGAAGAAATGCTGTGTTAGCATGAGCGTAGAACGAACTAAATGATACACCCATAGAAATTAGTGACAGAAACTCGTTTCCCAATCTCGCCAAACGCTAAGTAGTTGAATTTCACATATAATTTGCCCGAGTTAATTTTTTATTTAAAAAGTCTGGACATCATTGAGCGAACATTCCTCTGGTGGACATGTATCGACAATCTACCAATGACAAAACTACCCATTCACAATTTTAAATAAGTAACGTACATCATTCAACAATCTTACCGAAGCTAAGGCCGGTATTTTTATTAATGCAGATATCTGCGTATAGTTACGATTATCGAGTACCATTGGCGCGACGCAATACTACGTCAGGAGTCTCATCGTTCGATGTTGCAAAGTTTCCAATATATGTTGTGAGATTCGCATAACTTGGTGATCAATCTCCTAACGCATACATTAATTTTGGTCAATCCAGAGAAAGTTGCAGTAACGGAACCATTGAAGTTGATCTGAAATCTGTCGAGAAGCATTTGACTAATCCCATTACTTTCAGATCTAGATTGCTTACTGTATCAATCTTAGGGTGGTCCATTTTTGCACATTTTTTTTTTATGCTGCACCCCTCAAACTGTTCTCTATTATGAAAAACAATTCCTCGCAAATCATCGATGAGATAAAAAATATGTAGAGGACCCAACGGAATTTTTAAATTTCCTGGTTTTTTAAATTTATAAAATTCTCATGTATATGGTTACCTTTTTTGCATTGCACGAGTGTAGAGATTCTAGATATCACTGCGACAGTTCATTATTGTTTTATGGTATTTTTAGAGTACGAAGTAATTGCAACCGCAAGGGACGTGTGCTGTGAAAGAAAAAATTAGAAAATGATCAAATATTTATAATAAAATTCAAAATGCCATAAAATTTCAATCCCTAAACGGATTTAGGCGAAATTAAATTCTAAACTTTGTCTGATAGTAGCCTACTTGTGTACCTAATTTCAGCTAGATATCTAAAAAATTGTGGAAGTCGGGGCGAAAACAAACTTTAAAAAAAATTACAAACTCAGCTACCGGTGTAATGTGATGTTTTTATCACAGAAAAACTGTTCTACACAAAAACTAAAAAAATCTCGTAAAAAGATTGACTGATATTGGTAAACGTTTGGAGGTTTCAGCCACACTGAGAGAAAAAATTGTTGGGCACAACGAAATAGAGGTTGACTCAACCTCTCCGAGACGTTATATACGGCGGATGGAACGAGGAGGTTGGGTCAAACTCACCAAATGGTTGTTGGACTTTCTTCGATTCAAATGTTTCATGTGGTTGAGTTTCTGGCGGTCAGTAGTTGGAGAGGTGACCATCGGGATGACTCTAAATTCAGTACTCGTATCTGCAGAAACAGCTTTCACACAAACGGACGTGAGGTTGAATCAACCTTATATTTCTTAGAAACCAGTTGCACCGAGGTCCTTTCAAAAGCATAAAACAGTTCTCTTAACCATTCTGATACATTTGCTTCATAGAAATCATTTTCCTGATTGGAATGATATGCGTGATTGGCTCAACCACTCGTTACACGCGTTTTAAGTACCGAAAAATTGTTGTCTTAACCCCTCACGGGGTTAAGTCCATTGCACTGCCATTCGCTCAACAGCATCAATGTTCAGCCAAAACATTGTTATGTTGACGCTCAATTACATGAAGTATGGGTGTTTGTGTCAAGCTCTATTTCTTTGAGCCAAAGTAATATTTGCCAACCACCGCGCGAGGTTGTCAGGATTTCAAGTTTTCTCTCAGTGCACATGATGAACAAATTACACTTTGGAGATGCGGGAAACAATTAAATTTATTTTAAGTGACTGTTTATAAAAACAATAATTGGCATTGTAATTGGTGTGAGTTCCATTACTCATTAAAAAAGTAATGGGTAATGGATGTGAGTTCCATTATATTAAGACTAACTGTCAAGATAGAAGCTGCACCATCCAATGCTTTCACAGCAGAACAAGCTGTTCCGCAGGAATCACCTTTATCTCCACTACTGTGTAACATTTATTGCCATGATATGTACAATTACAATTTAACCAACAAAGAACGAGTTAATCCTAATAGCTGCATTTTGCAATTTGCCGATGATACCGTCCTAATCACGCACAATACTAATGTAAACAATACCATAGAAGCACTTGAAAACTCAGTCAAAAAACAATAACCTCGTTCAAGAAATGGCGCCTCAAACCTAATCTGCAAAAATCGAAGCTGATCATCTACAATCACAACAAAAATTCACATGTTCGATATGAAAATCGCAGCACAACAACATGCTAAATATCTGCGTGTCTACATCGACCAAAAGTTAAATTTTAATTTCCACCTTGAACAGTGTAAATCTAAAATCAAATCAAGAGCTGCACATTTTAGAAACATTACTTTCATAAACCTCCATGTAAACCACAATATGCCCATCCGATTCCTCTTAACTGAAAATAAAATGCATTTTAAAAAATCGCTGAAACTTGTGCAATTCGGCGCCTAACACGGATTCAACACCTGGCGAATCCAATCCCGTGCAACTACTAGACGCTACTTTACGAATTCACAGGCATCACACCAATAATAATTCGAACCGAACAACCCTGGTAAAAATAAATTGTAGAATAAAATACGATTTTAAAAAACCCTATAGTTCCCAATACGGACTTTGGTTCGCGAATTTACGAAGTACTATCATAAATTAACGATCGAAATCCTACATGTCTCTTCAATATCCTACAATGTTATTATAAATAATATAATGTTTGTATTAAATTTAGTGATAAACATACACGTTCGTAGCAGTAATATTAATAATATTACTCCTGTTTCATTTTTTTAAAGTTTCGTCCACAAATGTTTGGCAGTACGTCGTTTCTACACATCCCAAGTGAACACAGACCCAACTCGACACAGGCAATTGAACACGAATTCAACTCGACACATGGCAACTCGACACAGCGAAACTGGACACATCACTAACTCGACACGACGAAAATCGACACATCATTAATTCGACACAGCAAAACTCTTCCATGTTCTAACTCGACACAACAAAACTGTACCAGCGCGCAAGTCGACGGGACGAAACTGTACCGTGGCGCAACTGAACACAATCAAACTCTACAGTGGCGCAACTCGACACAGCTTAAATCTCCATGGCTCAACTCGACACGGCCAAACTGTACCATGGCGCGACACAATAAGATTGTACTGTGGCCCAACTCGACACCGCAGAGTTGTCCCATGACTCAACTCGACACGTCCCAGTTCGACACAGGTTGGGCGATTGGTAAACGTGGTTTGGCGCAGTTGAACACAGGCTCAATGCGATACATATGATAAAACTATGTATTGCATTAAGCCTGCGTTCAACTGCGCCAAACCTCGTTTACCAATCGCCAACTTGTGTCGAACTGGGACGTGTCGAGTTGAGCCATGGGACAACTCTGCGGTGCCGAGTTGAGCCACGGTACAATCTTGCCGTGTCGAACTGAGCCACGGGTGAGTTTTGCGGTGTCAAGTTGGTGATGTGTCGAGTTTCGTCATGTCGAATTGAGCCATGATACAGTTTGGCCGTGTCGAGTTGAGCCATGGAGATTTGAGCTGTATCGAGTTGCGCCACTGTAGAGTTTATGATATGATGTGTCGATTTTCGTCGTGTCGAGTTAGTGATGTGCCCAGTTTCGCCACGTCGAGTGGCCATGTGTCGAGTTGAATTCGTGTTCAATTGCCGGTGTCGAGTTGGGTCTGTGTTCACTTGGGATGCGTAGAAACGAGGTACTGCCCAAATGTTTGGATTCAAGTATTTATCATATTCAAGATTTATTATTCCTATAGCTGTGAAACGATGAGAAGAGAAACGAGTCAAACAGCATGATATTGTTGAATAGATGATAGGAAACTATTTAATTTATATCAGGGCTTTACGATATACTTTCTGTAATTGCGAGACGATGGAAAATGGTTGGATCATTTTATTGATGCCCCTTTGATTACGAACGATTAAAGTTGAATCATATATTTGCGACATAATATGATACACCACAAGCGGATAAAAACTTACAAGTGACGAAACGTAAATGCAATATAAAATATTATAAATAAATTGGTGCACCATTCATATCGATAACGTATCTATCGTATTTAACCCATAGAAAACGAAAACTATAGGAAACTACCAATGACGATTCAATTTATATGAATTCATCAAAGTCCGAATAGATAAAGATGATAACATACAATTAAATCCTGTTTAAATTCTATCGATCTGTATCAGACTCTATAATTTATTTTTACCAGGGAACTCACCAGAAAATTCGCTAAGAACCAAATGAACAATAGAAAAAAATAAACTTTGTATCCTTCCACTACCAAATGTAAACCGTATTGTGAAGCACCCATCTCTAACTATACATCGACGACTTGAAATAATGGCCGAAGAACCTTAGAAATATGAAAGTTACACATTTAAATGTAAACAATAATACATAAAGCATCACATAGATAGAATGATAAGACTCCGATCGATGGCCTATTGGCATATGTGGTATGCTTTAAATCGTATTTGTATTGTATAGAATCCATGTACTCAAAAGAAACTGTTAAATGTACTGTCAAGAACCTCTTTTACAACTACTTATATTAAAATTTCGGAAGTAAAGTAGAGAAAAATCAGAGTTAATATTGAGACTCGATATGCTTCTGTTCGGTTGCGTACACAAAATAACATAAGAGTGCAAAAGAAATGAAGAACACTCTTGAAGATAGTGGAAATGCATGGGGTGAAAACGTCAATCAATAAAGTAATGGGTGATGGAATCCTGCTCCATTACTCATTAATAAAGGAATGGGTAATGGATGCGAATTCTATTATCAATTTTTTTCGTAATAAATAAGGCATTATTGTTACATACAAATTTTCCCAACTCTGGTTTACAATAACTATGGGCCTTGAAGCTTCATTCAGAATAAGTTTGGCTTGTCTGGACAAGAGGATTTAAAAGTTATGTACATTCTTATTCGAAATAAGAGATTTTCAATGCGATCCTTCAAATAAGAGAATTTGAATACGAATTTTATTTTAAATGGGAGATTTCAAATTAAGGTCTTGGTTAATTCAAACATGTAATAAATTGCATTACTGGTGGATATAGTAAAAGCAGAAAAATTCAATCGATTTAAAAGCACAATTGGTACATACATGTGGGGTATTCCATACCAACTCGACTAACGGCCGACTTTTATGTTATTTTTTATGTTATTCTTCCACATAAAAAATGGATATTGAAATTTTATCAGATTCTTTTTTAACGTCGTTTTTTAATTTCAAATATTTGAAGCTAAATAAAAAACGCCATTTTTTTAAATTTAAATTTTTTTGAGAAATACTGCAATTAACAATAAAATTTTTGGTCCTCAAGCCAAAGTGGAGAAAACATTATTTCTTTTTTTTTGGATTTTATGATGTTTTTTTATAAATAAATCTACACAAAATCTTTTAAAATGTTCAAAACTTCGATGGAAAGACTGTTATGAAAATTACCAATAAAAATACCTACAAAAAAAATGGAAATAATATTCTCTCGACTTTGGCTTGTGGACCAAAAATTATGTTGTACATCACAGTATTGAAAAAAAAAATCAATTAAAAAAAATATACATTAAGTGGAAACTTAAAATAAGTAACCAATAATAAGTATAATCATTTTAACTGCTGCAGTTATGGTTATTTATAATTTCATCTTGATGTAGAGATAATGGACTTATGAGGAATTTTATCGCACATATGGATTTGCATTAGTTCTCATTTATAAGACTTTTTCTATATGTTTTCTAACGAAAGAAATTATTTCAGATATTCTGCAGCAAGTACAAGTGAACTGCAGAAATGGCACTCAATGGACAACTTGCCATTGTTCAATCCAAATTCACAGCTGGAGAGAATGTGATAATTGTATCCTTTTTGTTGTATCTTTCTATTGAACATATACATGCGGGGGATTCCAAGCCAACACAATGAATGGATGCCTCTTCATATTTTTAATTGGATGTATTATTATTTTACTGGCTTCTATCACCTCAAAAATGGTCAAGATAGGATTAACTTTTTTTTTAATACCTTGCTGTCAATGTTACAAGTGAAAAAAACTATAACAATCGTTTTTAACTCAATTAAAATTTTTTTTTCTACTTTCTGTTTTAATACAGTTTTTCTAATAATTTCTATTTTTTCTATTTTATTTCAGATTTTGTTAATCCCAAAAACAAATAATCGAAGTGGTATCCTTTCACGGCCCTTTCTCGACGTTTTCAATAAAAAACGACGTTAGTAAATATGGGTGATTCCACTTGAATTCTCCATGCTCTGACCCCGACCACCGTCAATAATTTCGACTATTGTTTATAAAATAGTATTTTGAAAAAGAAAAGATATATTTTTTGTGTGGCGTTACGACCAATATTTTCTACACACGAATTTTTGTAAAAATTTGACTTTTTCGGGATTAATATTTTTTTAATCGTTAATAGATTGGAAATTAACAATCTTATCAAAAAATGTACAACATGAAATTTGTTCAGTTTACAAAAAACTACATAATGTATACAAAAATGTTATTTTAGTTTTTCTAAAAAAATGTATATAACGTTAAACAACAATATCTCGTTTTTATGAAAAAGCGGTACTTTCTATAATTTTTATATACTTGCAGAAATATTCTGTTAAAAAATACGAAATTTTTTAGATCCTATCCAGAATGAGAAGGTTTTATTTCGAAAAGTTCTACGTAATTGACGTTCTATGTAAGAATTCGGGATATTAAAAAAACTTCAATTAGGCAGAACTTCTTATAAAAATGTCATAAAAATTTTATACAGAATTATTGTGTAAATATATAATAGTACCTTACGATATTAGTGCGATGAAAACTTTTTCTGACGGGAGACAGAGACGTGTGCAGCACGAGCGGAAGGCGAGTTTTGCAAAAAGTGTATTTTTTTGTAAAACGATATATTGTCATTTAACCAAATTTTAGAAAAACTAAAATAACATTTTCATATACATTATGTAGCTCTTGGCAAACTGAACAAATTTCATGTTGACTATTTTTCGATCGGACTGTTCATTTTCAAGATATTAACGATTAAAAAAATATGAATCCCAAAAAAATAAAATATTTACGAAAATTCGTGTTTCAAAAATATTGGTCGTAGCGCCAAACAAAAAAAAAAATACATGACTTTTCCTTTTCAAAATACTACTCAATAAAAAATTGTCCAAATTATTGAAGAACGTCAGAACATGAAAAATTCAGCTGGAATCCCCCATATAGTCTTATAGAAGGTTTTATTATCGTTAAATTGTAAAAATGTTGTGTTATTAACTTTTTCTTCCTCATTTTAATCTTACTAAAAGTGTATGATCAATTTAATAATGAAAATTGTATTTTTTTTTTACATTTATGACATCTAAGTGATTTAATTATTAATAATATTATTTTTTTTAAAGTAAAAAACGTACTTTCTTTCTTAAATTCAACATGTTAATTCATTAAGCAATAAAATGTGGATGAAAAAATTATTCTATGATTTACCAAGAATAAAATTTTCTATAAAACTATATTCTAATGGCTTTTTTCGTTGAAATCGGCGAAAAAAAGAGAATGTCAAAGGATAACCCTTTTTGTTTTTGGTTTTAAAAAAAATCGAAATTTATTAGATGTTTAAATAATTCATTGGTTTTACTTTTAACATTGACAGAGCCCGACGGCAAGGTATTACAAAATGGTAAATTAAAGCTAATTATAATAAGCACAGGTATATGAAATTTATTAACTAAAAAAAGATTGAACAACACTGAAAGTTTCCTGCACTGTAAATTTGCAAACCTTTTGTAAAATTGATATATATATCTCTCTATATTATAAAAAGATCTCGCCGCCGCCGCCGCCGTGTCAAGAATCGAGGGACTTATAATAATTCGGGCTCAGGGCTTGGCGGAAGGGGGTGGGGCTAAAGGCTTGGGGCTAGCCCCACCCCTTTCCGCCAAGCCCCGAGTCCGAATTATTCTGTCCTTTTCCAAAAACATAGGTCCCCCAAGGCTGCGGGCACCTGTGGGGGGGGAGCACCCTTCGGAGGGGGAGGGGGGGGGGACGATTGCGAGCGCGCGCAGCGCGGGAGCCACAATAAAATCCTAGTATATATATATATATATATATATATATATACTAGGATTTTATTTTATATATATATAGGATTTTATTTTATATATATATATATATATATATATATACTAGGATTTTATTGTGGCTCGCGCGCTGCGCGCGCTCGCAATCGCCCCCTACCCAAGGGTGCCACCTCCGAAGGGTGCCCCCCGTAGGGTGACCCCCCCCCCCCCCCCCTCCCCTCCCCCCCTTCCACCAAGCCCTGAGCCCGAATTATTCTAAGTCCCTCGATTCTTGACACGGCGGCGGCGGCGGCGGCGGCGAGATCTTTTTATAATATAGAGAGATATATATGTATATATATATATTTGTATATAGTCAGTTAATTAACTTCCAAGTACATTTTTTCTCCATTAATTTATCAATATACACACACACATACAATTTTTGTATGAATCCTTGACCAGACACAAGGCAATGGAGGCATCGTTGATGCAGGGTCACATTAAATCACCAAGACTCCTGGCACTGTTAAACAAGGGAACTACAAATGTACTTGTTATTTTACTCACATCTAGGAATCCACCTCAAGTTTACAGTGACTTGACCATAGAGAGAGTTATTCCAATAGATCAGGACTTCAATTGTGACATAGGTTTGTACAAATACGACTATTTTACATACTTTTTAAACAAAATACTTATTCATCATTTCATGCATTTTTCATGAAATGGGCCACGTTTTTCCAAAACCCTTTCAGATTCATACTTTGATAAGTTTTAGTGCTAATTAAAGGCGCTCTCCAATTGTTTCCTTCATATTTTTTACTTTACTTTTTGCTTCTTCATAGAAGTTTTGCTAACATAAAAATTTAGAATGGTCCGAAACGTCGAGAAAAGTGGTTGATAAAAATGTATATATGTATGTGTGCGCACGCGTGCGTGTGTGTTAGAGCGGTTAAAAAAACGATGACTTTCAGATATCGATTTGCTCATTCATATTCGAATACATAGTTATAAAAATCTGCTCGCGAAATCGGAGACCTGTACGTCAACATTTAATACTGCCGCACTGCTAAAAAGTTTTATTTGCAAATTCATAAAATGTATATGCAATTTCATTGACCAATGTGCAAGAATATGATCTTACTGTTTTATTGAAAATAATTTGAAAAATTGTAATATTCACATAGACAATTATTTGAAATTTATAGTACAGTGTATGGATATTTTGACACTTTTGTTACAATTTTATTAAAAAATTTAGTTCAGCCTAGTAAATTAAAATTACAACAACGAAAATGCAATGAAAGGAAATATTTGAAACTGAATGCACTTCTCTATATCGAATTTTCCATACAGTGAGTGAATGTTTTAAAACAAAATGTTAACATTAATTGATAGGTATATTTAATGCACACGAGAGTAAATTAACTTTCGAAAATAAATTGGCAAACCAAATTTGGAAATTCCGATATTTGCTTATAAGATTATGTTACTGACGTCAATATTGTTTATAAAATCGAAATTGGATTTTATAAAAGATAATCACAAAGCACATTATTTTCAGATGCAGATCATGAACTTTTCAACGCAAAACATATTGATTCCAGAATGCAAATATGGAATTCAACAATAAATTGTTAACATTACCTTGCAAGGTGTTAGAATATCATATTCATATACAAAACTTGCAGATTTAATAATAATTTTGGAAAAGCAGTGTTAATTCGACAAAAGCATTTTAATACAAAAATTTTGTTGGTTTTTATTATTGATAAAACTTTAATTAAATTCACATTAATGCATGATAAAATTACAAACAGGCTCATTGGTTTCCCTTACAAAACGAATAATTTTAATATAAGAACCTATTGATTTTTCATGTTGTTTATCTAAATATTAATATGCAAATATTGGATTCAAGATAATACTTTCAATTTTCCCATGCAATATATGAATTCTGATTTAATATACATGGCTCGTATATTTTATAAAATACTGTATGTTATACGTGTTGCAAATTTCATAACATTTTTAACAGTGTATTTCGAATTCCGATTTTCTAAATTCTGATATTTATCGAGTATTTATTCCTGCGTATCAAGAAGAAACGTGACATTGTAGATTATAAAATTTTATTGAAAATGCTTAATATAATTATTGTAAAAGCGTGGAATAAAATTTTTTTTTTCGTCCCTGTATGTAAACGACGTCTTAACGGCCGCTCAACAACACGTTAAGCTCTATTTCACAGCCCAGTACGTAAAAGGACGCCCTAGGACGTACTTTTAGGTCCTAGGAACTAAAAGTACGGCGTTCTGTACGCCTATTGGTCAACGAAAAAAAACAGCTGCAGGTCCAGCCTCCTGGCACTCTTACACGCTAAAACAGGCAGCCGTGACTGTCTTAGCGTCGCCAGATGTAGTTCGCAAAGTTCGGCGCTGGCGTACTACCGCGCTCTGCCCCCCTCGCTCTGGAGGCTCTGCCTCATCTCCGGCGGCCATACTCTGTGAAAGGCGTGACCGGCCGAGCGTGCGGTATACTACTAGCGCCGCTCGCGGCTGACTACTTAAAGACGGTCATTGTTGATGTTGACGTTTAGTACAGAGGGATTTTCAAATATAGACGTTTTTAAGAAGGCAAAATGAGCCATATAATCCCTGACAGTGACAAATTTGTATGTCTCGTTATTTATTCCTCATAAATTTGTATGTCTTTCTGTGTGTGTGTGGGGGGGGCTCCGCCCCCCAACCCCCCCGCCTGACGCCCTTCGACCCCCCCCCCCCCCCGATTACCTTCATGCGCCTTGCCTCGGCTTCGCCTCGGCGCAAGAATTTGGTCTCTTCACTGCGTCGTTACGGAATGAAAAAAAATATTGTTCGTCCTTGTGACGAAAAGTACTATTAAATGCTCTTCCATTTGAATGATGCTCATTTTTGCTTTATTGACTTCTGCGATAGCTGCAAGATACTAATTCTGTATGCGCATTTTTTATAGAAACAGCTACTGAACAACAGGATGGTCTGGACGTTCACTTGAGTGTTTCCTCAAGGAAACTTCGGCTCGTCTTCGAAATGCGTCCTGGAGTAGGAACTGGCGCTATTGTTTCGGAAATATTCCGAGCAATCGAAGGTAACTTATAATAATTTCCGATTCTCGATGTTACCTTGAACGACACAGAGAAAACTCCGGGCTTTTCTAAGACTATGGAAAACTTATTTCAAAAAGAAATATTCAATTTTCGTTATTACGAAAAAATAATTTGATAAAAAATGTTGAACTCCCGATTGAACACATGAATGCAATTAATAATCAAATTGGGTAAATAAAAAATTGTGGAACAATAATCATTCTCATATTATAGTCGGGAGATTAATTCGTCACGGGTGTGGTAATCTCCTGACTATAATGTGCGAATGATTAGTTTGTTAATTTTTATAAAATTATTTTTATTTAAGCGTTTTTAAAGTAATTGTGAAGTGACTTACGGATTACGCAAAAATGGCGGCCATCTTGTGGCATTTTGATATATTCAAACAGGCTCTTTGTTTACACGCTTATATCTTTCGGAAATCGCACCTGGTACATCTCTGGTAAAAATATTTCTCTAACAATGTATGAAAATTCTTCTGAAAATCTCGGAAAATTCCTCTGTAAAAACTCTGGATTTCTAACAGTTTTCGTACATTCCTGTTTCTCTTTTATATCCAGAAACAATTTTCTGAAAAAGTCAAATTTTTGCTGAATTTCCCGAATAAAATATCTATTAAGTCTTTCTCCAAAGATTCAGGGAGTTTTTCAACTAAATTCTCCACGTGTTGGCCGACAATATTTTTCAGACTTACTCTGGAACTGTCGACTTCTCTTAATAACTATGAACTTTGCTGTTATTTTCTGGCTATACATTTTCTATACTCACGAAAATTTCTCTAAAAACTCAGATTTTTGCTAATTTTCTCGCATAACTCCTAGTGAATTTCCAGGATTGTCAATCTTTCTCTGAAATTCTCTGCATGCTTCGTTAAAGAAAAAATTCAGAATTACTATTATGAATTCTCTCCAACGTCTATGAAATTTTCAAAACTCACATTATCGCAGAAATTCGGAGTTTTTCATAAAATTAATCGTATTTTCTCTGAAAAAAAGTCTACTGTTCGTTCGAGTAACCGAATGAATAGATGTTACCTGATTAATTGTGAGACTGCTGGAGTTTGCGCGTAGTAAATGGCAGAGAAACTTAGAGAAAAATCTCGGAAAATCAAAATTGTCAGATAAATATTTTCACCAGGGATACAATCTATGAAAGAAGACACATGAACCGGTATACAGCTTGTGTACCAAGTTCTGCCAAGAGATCTTTAACTATTGTAGAGAACATTGTAATAATAGAAATAGGCATATTCGCGCCATGCCGGGGAAACATATACTCTCGACTTTTTGCCCTGCGGGCAGTCGGGAGTAACAAATGTTTCAAAATATAACGTAAATTGCGGTAAAAAAGAGGCGATTTTTATATATCTCAAGAGTAATCGACTAACAAATTAAAATATTTTTGGAATAATCGAAAATCTTTACATTTAGAGAAATCTTTTTTTTCTTTTCTTAGAAAAAATGAGCGAATATCTTTGCAATGTATGAAACAAACATTGAAAAATACACCATATTTAGAAATAATTACAGAATTATCCAAAGATATGTTTTCATTAGGCTATTGAAAACTTTTAAGAAATTATCTAGTCGAATTTGCGAAAAATAGTATAAAAATTTGTACAATTTTCTTCTATAAAGTAGTGATTTTTATATACCACAGTGTACCAAAAAAGCAAGAACTCAGCAACAGATTACCTCTGGATAAAAAAACTAACGGGAAGCACCAGAAACTTAGATTCCGCAGCCGGTGATGTGCGCGATTCCTGCGATCCTGTGAGTATTGCATGCATTTTTTTTTTGTAGCTTATGATCTCCAAAATGTGCGGTCGAAATCTTAATGAATTTGATATATGAGACATTCCGCAACAACTCAGTCACGCCAATTTTCAAATAGCTCAGCAAATTCTGTGATTTCGTGATTTTGAAGTACGATATACTCTAGACTGTTTAAAATAAATGTGGTATAAGGTGCTTCGGCGAATGACGGCTTATGACTTTTTTCTTTTTTTTTTTTTAGGTTAACGTTTCGCCCTGATCAGGGCCTCTTCAGAACCATTTATTTTCTATATTCTAAAATCGATGAGTTTGTGACCTCATGCTTTGTTTATGTCTCACATCTGTATATTTGCTGTTTGACAAAATAGATCTTATCCTAGAGTGTTTTGTGATTGGTGACCGGGCTCCCCGGTCTTATAGGTTAAGCCTGTCTGTGTTGTATGTTCTTAAAAGTTTAACACTATGGCTTCTTTTTCTACATTGCACTTGTATTTATTTTTATTTTTAACTTTTGAGACCGGAGAGTCCGGTCACCACGAGGTCACATTTTTAACTAGTTAAAAATGTGACCTTGATCATGTGGCCCTGATCAGGGCGAAACGTTAACCTAAAAAAAAAAAAAGAAAAAAGTCATAAGCCGTCATTCGCCGAAGCACCTTATACCACATATCCTTCATAAACGGCTAAAGCAACACATAACAATCATGTTTAAAATAAAACTTTTTTTTACTCGCCACATCAGAAAACTATAGTTCGGACCCTAATATTCGCCCTCGGAAATACTGACCACCTTTTGCATTTCCCATTTGATTAACCCGTAGAAAATCGAATCGTTCCTTTGGATCGATGGAGCATTATTTTTTAACACGATGGACGGTGCTATCTATGGTATGATTTGATAGCTTGAATAATTAAACAGATAAGTAAACAGATTTTTTTCTTTACTCGTGCATGCAAAATCCTCGTTTGCCCACCGTTCACAGACATGCAAAATGGCCGATTGACGCACTAGTGCGCAAAGCAATTTGCGCACTGACTCCCTCATTTTGCACACTGTTCTCTGGATTTTGCTCACTGCTTGAAGTTGCAGCTCATTTTGCATGTCTGTAAACGTCGGGCAAACTCGGATTTTGCATTGCACTCGTAAAGAAAAATATGGTTCGATACACGAGGCCAAAGGATCGTTCTGCGTACTGCTCGTGTAAAGACAGTATGAAGCCTCAGCCGCGCCGAGGCTTCGTGCTGTCTCGCCGCACTCGTACCACAGACAGCACTCGCCTTCGGCTCGTGCTGCTGTGATACTCGTGGGGCTCGTGCGATCAACTTCCCAACCTGCGTATAATGATCGCTTTCTCGCCCTTGTATCGCAAAGTACTATTTTTAACTTGGCGTCGTCGCTACCGCGACTCTTGATTACCATATTTTTTAAATTACACCCAAAAAATTCGAACACCGTTTTTTCTTTGAGTCACCATTTTCTCGAAGAGGGTCACCTTCTTTTGATATAATATTTAAGTTGCCATTTGGCTGATCCATGATTAAGGAATTGTCAGAAGCGCACTATGGAATGAGCAATTGTGATCGAGATATACATTTTTTTACCATTTCAATTTGTGAAAACTTTATTTTTTTTAACGGCAGTGTTTTATTCTTACTCCGAACATTACATTTGTAATCAGTGACTTCAAAAACACCAACGTATCTTTTTTAATGTATACTTTTTATTATAGATATATATATTTATGCGATGGCTGAGTTGATGCGGAATGCTTCATATATAACCAGAGCTGGGCAGTATTTCAGATACATGTATTTTAAATACGTTTTTGAAATACAATTGTATTTTGTATTTAGTACTTCAAATACTATCTAACCGTGTATTTTATAATTTGTATTTTAAATACAAGTTAATACAGTATTTTGTATATTTTTATTTCAAACTGAAAATACTTAAAATATTATTTTAAAAATGCATTTTTTACGGATCACTTTCGAGAGCTTTATAAATCTTGGTAAAAGATTATCGTCCGGTAGCCGTCTCTCTCATGTTTGTATACATTCGCGAACGATTGTTGACGAGCCCAAGTTGATCTCGAGGTACTGTAATTTTTCGAAGGCAAACGACGAAATTTTGAGATGCTAAACCTATATCTTACAGTAAAGAAACTGTTCCCGCGGAGTAATATCAGTCTATCTTCTTCAGCAGTAGTAGAAAGTCTTTTTTCATTTGCGACAACCAACCGAAACGTTCTTCGCTGACAGACAAACTTTTCAAGAAACTCGTTGTTGTGAAATGGATATGACTAGTCCCGTACAGATTTTTTAATCTAATAAAAATTTATCATTACTTTTACATTAACAAGTGATATTGTTCGTACTAAAGATATAGACTATATCTTACCATATCGTATATCACACTGTTAAAAAAAATTGTAAATTTACTGTGACAAGTAATATGAAATTTACAAAACTGGTGTGCGAAGTAATGATTAGTATAACATTCACTGTAAAATTAACATTAGTAGAGTAAATTTATGTACGTGACGGTTAAATTTTCAAATATTTTTAATGACAATTACAAAACTTCTCTAGTAATCTAGTTATTACATGACGAAATTTGTAAAATTTTAGTTCAGTTCTTGATGTTACTCGCGTAGAAAAAAGAATCTTGTGAAGAATCTTTAAAGGAATCTTGAAAAGAAACACGTATAGGATCCGGAGCAAGATGCTTTTCCGGATTCTTTTCAAGATTCTTTCTATCCGAAAGCGTTCTGAGAATCTTTCAAAGAATCTTCGAAAGAATCTTGAAAAGCGTCGTTAAGAGAATCGTGAAAAGATTCCGTCCATTAAACAAAAAAATCGTTGGAAGAATCATAGTGAAATTCTTCAGAGGAATCGGGCGAAACCTGTTGTTGCTTTCCCTTGGTGTCGAGACAGCACATTTCGGTACGTCAACGAAGGGTAAACTCCTCGTGTATAGTCGAACTCAGGACAGCTTTGCAGGCTTATATACGTTCAGGCTTCAAGTCATTTGCGAGAAACGCTTCGACCGCTCGCCATCTAGCGGAGTATTAAATATCAGTGTTTCGTACGATGCCACTAGATGGCGAGCGGTCGAAACGTTTCTCGCAAGTGACTTGAAGTCTGAACGTATATAAGACTGCAAAGCTGTTCTGAGTTCGACTATACACGAGGGGTTTACCCTTTGTTGACGTACCGAAATGTACTGTCTCGACACCAAGGGAAAGCAACAACAAGTTTTGCTCGATTCCTCTGAAGAATTTCATTATTATTCCTTCAACGATTTTTCTGTTTAATGTACGGAATCTTTTCGCGATTCTCTTAAAGACGCTTTTCAAGATTCGTTCGAAGATTCTTTGAGAGAATCTCAGAACGCTTTCGGATAGAAAGAATCTTGAAAAGAATCAAGATTCCTTTAAAGATTCTTTCAAGACGTTTTTTAAGATTCTTTAAAAGGTTCTTCACAGAATTCTTTTTTTCTACGCGGGTAGTTAAATAATTTGTACATTCATATACAGGACTTTTATATCTGTATAAAAATTAGTAGTTCATCATCATGAAATTTTTCAAAACATTAATTTTCATGCGTCTTGGGACCAAAAATATTGAATGCGGATAATACATTTTTAGTCAACCACAACTGTAACTTTAGAAATTCAGAACCATTGTTTTCATTGTAGGTGGTTTTTGATTTTATAATAAACATTTGTACGAAATTTACAAACGACATGCGAAGTAAAAAAATACAGAATGCAAATTCCTAGTATTTTATAACACTAAATATACAATATTTCTCAGATATTTTTCAATATTGTTATTTTAAATATCTAATACAAATTGACAAGAAATTTGTGGTACAGGTTGTGACTAAAAACTTTCACGCTGGTACTGTAATTTTCTAGTAAATTTTTTTAACAGTGCATATACCGAGAATGTATATCGTAAGCAATATCAGTGATAGAGTGCTAATAAACCAAATGTTCAAGCTTCTCCTTTTGCAATTCTTATTACGATACCTATATAGCTATACGCAGAAAATGCATTTTTGGTATTCTCAATTTCTAAAAATACGTATTTGTATTTTGCGCACAAAATACTGGACATGAAAGAATCTTATTTTATGTATTTCAAATACAAGGTTGGTCTGTATCTTGTATTTTGTATTTAAAATACATGTTTAACCTGTATTTTGCCCAGGTCTGTATATAACAATTTTTGTTTAGCTTGTAGAGTTGGAGAGTCCCGATCTGGTGGTTCCACGTCGTAATATTGCAAGTGGAAAAACACCGGTGGCAGCCAGGGAATCCGTAGTTCGGTATCATATGGCCTGTAAAGAGGATGATTACACATACACGGAAAAACTGAGGTTATTATTTTTTAAAGGATGCAAATTAGAACCATGCACATTCAATACGAAATATTGCATCAATTCGTTCATTTTTCTTGTTTGAGTTAATGTGATGATAACAGATATTTTTTCCAAATAATCGAAATGACATAAAATCGAAATCTTCGAACCGATTTTTAGAAAATCCGTATTTCTGTCGACAGAAATTCGTGCGCCTTATTTTTTATATGCCTGAAAATTTTACAGGATATTTACTACGATACAAAGTTAAGATTTGCCAATTATTAGATCCCTATACATTTTTTGCTCATTAATATGAATTAATTAGTTTTTCGAGTTTCGTTCAATTGTGTATTTTCTATTGTTTTCAACTAATATAGATGAAAATATTAAATTATTTTTAAAATCTTTTGAACTTAAGTGTCCAAACTCTTAAAAAAATATTAGTTTTTGTATGAAACAATGTTTGACCTTTAAATAATTCGTTTTTAAGTGTTTACTTTTTTCTTTCAATGCGTTCCCAGATATTAAAAAATATCAAAAAATTAAATATGCACGATTCAAAGATCGCGTTTTTACTAATTTAACTTAGAATTTGCAGTGGGGTGGCATGGGTTTCTATAAAAATATAATGAATGAATGAAATGAATTTAAATCCATTTGATAAGTTTTTATTTTCTAATATTTAAGTCGATTTTCGTCGAAAAATATAAATGCGGGCGCGATGAAGCTCCAGATATATACATGAGACCCGCACAGGTATTTCTACCTGTGGAGGTCACATGTATACAGTTGTAGTCCGTATTTAAGTTCTCGACGAAACGTGACGTAGCTCCGGAGCCGTGAGACGAACTCGAGACCGGCTATATCGGCATAGGTTTTCTGCAGTTTTCCTATGCCCATAGCAGCAATGCTATGGCGAATACGATATAGAGGGGGAAGTCGGATGCGGCCGCACTCTGGGGGGGACTGGCTCGCGGCAGAAATACTTCGGCTGACGAATAATTAAATAATACTGTACGAAAAGCCGAGCCGACCCGCTATACGACTTACATCGGAGACTTGATAAGCGGGGGAAAAAGCGAAAAAAACATTGTCTTTGGTATTTTTACAGTCCCAAACCAAATTATATGTGGGGGATCCCAGATAAATTTACCATGGTCTGATCCTGATCTTCTTGAATAATTTTGACAATTTTTTAACAAATAGTATTTTGAAAAAGAAAAGTCACGTTTTTTTTTTATTTGGCGATACGACCAATATTTTTGATACACGAATTATGGTAAAACTTTGAATTTTTCAGGATTTATATATTCTTAATCGTTAATATTTTGGAAGTTAACAGTCCTATCGAAAAATGCTCGAGCTGTTCGTTTGCAAAGAGCGACATAATGTATATAAAAAATGTTGTTTTAGTTTTCCTAAAATTTTTTTATATGACGTTAAACAGCAATATATCTGTAAATATAGTTTCTATATACTTACAGAAAACTTCTGTTTAAAATTACGAAATTTTTGGGACCCTGTCTAGAATGGAGAGATTTTTTTGTTATTAGAAGTTCTACCTAATTGAAGTTTCTTTAATATCCTGAATTCTTACGTAAAACTTTTCGAAAAAAAAATCTTGATAACTCGCAGAATTTCGTAATTTTGGACAGAATTTTTATGTAAGTATATAAAATTTATCAAAAATGGCAATTGAATAAATTTAATTCACATAGACAATTCGTCTCACTGTGCACGGATCTACTTTGCATTCTTATTGAGCATAATGACATGAAAATGACGGAAACAAAAAAAAATTAAATAAAAATTTCATGAAACAGTAAGCTGAGCAAAATCAACACTTATACATCGAACAACTATTTTAATGCTTGCTTTTTGTTACTTCAGAATATTTGTTGGCACATGGAATGTTAATGGACAACCACCCAATGGAATAACTGTTGAAGAATGGCTGAGCGGCGATCAAGAGCCCCCCGATTTATATGCTGTTGGATTTCAGGAATTGGACTTGAGCAAAGAAGCATTTCTATTTAATGATACACCTCGCGAAGAAGAATGGCGGTAATTATCCCCCGATAATAATCAACTTTAAAAAATGTATAAACCGCGATGAGGTGGAAGCATCGGTTGTAGCCACTTTGAGGATTTTCACATTTTCAAGTGCTTGTGATTGGGACGAAATATCATAAAATACTTTTGATCCTATACTTTTCGTATCTGAGAAGAATATATTTACAGATTTCTAGCATAAAAATCGTCATATATTTTGGCCACGGTATATACCGGTTTTGGACATGCCTAAAAATTGAATACCTTAATATTCATTGCGCTTGGAACATTTTTTAAGTCATGTTCAATCATTCAAAATCGTATCGTTACGAAATCAACCAATTCTTCTACATAAAAATGTATTTCTTTAAAGCACAGATGCCATCTGTGGACCTAACTAATCTTTTTTGACATTCGTTTCATCACACAAATAGTCATACATAGTGTATGACTCATCACACAAATAGTCGTACACTATGTTAATGTTTTACTCTATACACCTTTATTTTTCTTTTTACCAGAGCTTTTTGCGAAAGTAGATTTTGGTATTGGATAATGATGGGAATCTTCAGCATGAAAGGTGTTCCACTATTTTATCTTTTTTTTGTACTACTAGCAGCGGATGCGCGCTTCGAGAGCTAACTATCAAACCTCGGTATTAAAATTTTTATTACCGTACTGTGACTCTTCCAACCTAAAATTCGGCCACAATTCCATATCTTGAAGAAAATTAAATTTAGGTTCTTTAGATTGGATTTACCGATCGGAAATCGGATCTGTGAATTCTGAAATCAGAAACGGAATAAAGTTCTAACTTTAAAAATCACTAGCAGCGGATCCGCGCCCTGTGACTTTTACATATTGTCGTGGATGAAATAACTTGCATTTTCGATATAAGAATTCGAGCCATTTTATTAGTTTCGTGAATTGCTATTAGAAGTTGTGTACCGTTGGAAATTATACTACCATTACAATATCATATTTAATCTGTAACTTTCAGTGATGAATTCGCATTACAATTCATATTTATGAAACGCAGTTGATAATTCAAAGCTCACCCCTCTTCGCAACAAACCTTGAGACCTATGATGCGAATTTTAGAATCTTACTAGTCGTGATATGATCAATCAAATGAGCTCTCGCGTCATCGACCGTTCGGAGACCCCGGAAAAACCATCGACGGTTTTGTCATTTTTTGTTGTCGAATCCATCTGGAATATCTTGTCTCCACTGTCACTATCTTCCTCCATCTCTAATTATAATTTCCTATTGCCTAACACAAGTCACAATCTCGCGGTGTGGAAATTTTAGAACTGTCAAAATAAACAACATGCCTGAAGCTGTTCGTCGACGAGTATCAACTTCACGCTGGTACGACCATTTACGGAACGAATAAAATGACAACTTATATCGAAAATGCGAGATATTTTACCACTGATTTTTTTGAAGAGGGATATATTTCTTTGGTTATATTTTTCTTAGCATGTTTTGGCTTTTTTCTTTATCAATATATAAATTGATTGCGTAGTATTTGACGAAAAATTAATTATTATATTATCATGTCCATATCTGGGGCAACATACTTATTCCATGTACCAGTTGTGACGGTCGTTGTTTTTATAAATGTATAGCTTATTTCAGACTTTTAGTACATCGTAATTTGTAGTGATGGTTTTTAAGATTGATACGCGCAAATCTACATGCAATTCTCCAACCATATAACCCGAAAATGTATCTGGAGCTTTCCTCAAAATTTTGTCGAATTACGCAAAGAATTGAGAATTTGATTAATTCAGCTGATGATACTTTAATTATTGATACAGTATTTTTTGTAATGAAGACGAACTGACGTCAATATGACAATAAATTTTTCCAAAATATATAATGTTATGAAGAATCAAGATTAAATACAGGTACAGAATTGAAATAGCCACGAAAAACGTATTTAAGTGTGGAGGGTCACAACCGGTACTTCTGACCTACTTATTGGCGCATACCTGTAGAAATTAGGGACCGCAACGGGGTATAGGACAGTACACAGGGTTTGTTTAATGGTTTAATATGAGAGCAAAAATACAGGCGATACATTTTATAAGAGAAAAAAGTTGACGATTCATAAAAGGTTTTTTTAACAAAAGACAATCAACGAGTAAACGTTATTAGTACGGCTCCGCGAGAACTGATCGTGATTGCTATTCTATTATTTTCAATATAACAGTTAGGTAATATTCTTGTACGTTGGTCAATGAAATTTCATATATTGTATATGCATAAAACTTCATATATATTGCATGAATTTCCAAATAAATTTTTTTAACACTGCACTTCGGGAAAGTTCCACTATCTCACTCGCACTTATGACGATTTGAGAGAGATAGGCGATGTCTAGTACATCATCTTAATTTGTCGGATAAAAACTGAGAACGTCGTTCTTCGTTTAATTTACTTACCCGAGCCAAACGTGCGGCAGGTCCTTAATTACAAAGTATTTTAAGAAATCACTAAATATTAACTTTTGTATCGCGTGCATGGAAAGTGCCACTTTTTGTGCCGACCGGGAATGACAAAAGGTGGCGCTTTTCGAGAAGGCGTATCGAAAATACGGGAAGCGTATCGAAAATACTGGAAGCGTGTCGAAAATACAGAAAGCGTGTCGAAAATACGGGAAGCGTGTCGAAAATACGCGAAGCGGGTCGAAGATACGCGAATCGTACCGAAAATACTATGCGCGCATGCGCACATTCATCGCGCTCGCGTCGATTACATATTACAAAACTCGCCGATTCGCATTCGTGCCACAAGAAGCACTCGCTTTCGGCTCGTGCTTTTGTGGCACTCGTGCAAACTCGGCTCGTGCTCCGGTGGTACGAGTGGTGCGAGTGTGACTCACTTCACAGTCTTCCAGAATATTCGCTTTCAATCACGAGTATCGCATACTATTTTTTGGATAAAGTGCATTGGGGGGCAGCCAAAGGGGGTCCAGGGCCGAAGGCCCGGTGGGGGGTTCGGGGGGCGAAGCCCCCCGACTGCAAACAAATAGTACTTTGCGATACTAGTGCGTAAAAGCGGACTTTCGGCGAAGGTTGGAAAGGGGCTGCACGAGTCGGACCGAGCGCTACAAGGGCACGAGGCGAAGCCGAGTGCTGTTTGTAGTGCGAGAGAAGACGAGTGCGGACACTTTACAACCGCCGTCGGGAGTCCGCTTTTACGTACAAGTATCGCATACTACTTTTTGTAACAAATGCACGAAGTGCCAGGTTATGTATGGCCGGCCGTGACACGAAGGAAAAGAACCGATGTGCGCATGCGCGCACAGTATTTTCGATACGGTTATCGAATTTTCGACACGGTTATCGTATTTTCGATACGGTTATCGTATTTTCGATACGGTTAGCGTATTTTCGATACGCCTTCTCGAAAAGCGCCATCTTCTGTCACAGCCGGCCCATACACAACCTGGTACTTTTCGTGCATGCGTTACAAAAAGTACTATTCGCCACCCGCAATCGCAGTTTGGGTTAATTCAATCAAGTTTTTCTTTCCAAGTCAATTGACAGGAAGCCTTGAATTCTTTTAAATAAATTCAAATCGAATGCAACTGTTTATTTTTTTTTTTAATTTTTATGCAGCCAAGTGGTTAAAAAGTCGCTGCATCCAAAAGGTACTTACCACCAAGTGGCAATCGTAAGATTGGTAGGCATGATGCTTATCATATTTGCCGAAGAAGCACATCTGTCGTTCATCAAAACTGTTTCAATCGACACAGTAGGAACAGGGATTATGGGGAAAATGGTAAGTATAACTTCGATCTTTCAAGTATCAATTTCTTATAATTCTCTACTTATTTTCTTCAAATTCCCTTACTCAATTGTTTAACCCTTTGAAGCATATATTTTTCCTCACATGCAATCGACGTGGAATTAGAGAGTCAAGGTTTTTTGGGGTTGCTGATTAATTAGAATTTGGAAATTAAAAATGGCGGTTCCAATAAAGCGGACCATAATGCAAACAGTCGTTTGATGAAAGTGAAAGTTGACATCCGGGAGCATTTAGGTTTATCGCTGATTACGAATCCGTAGTCAGGCTTCCGAAATATCAAACGGCGAATCCAAAATGGCGACTCGAATACGAAAAACCGAGTGACTGATTTTAAATTCCATCTGATACAACAAACGAAGACCCAAAAAATAGTTGACTCGAAGCAAGTTTGTCAGACTAGAGTAAGGTATACAATATACTGCATACGACTTGGGAAATGAAATTCCCAATTTTCTCCAGAATGTACCGTTTTCAGTGAAATCCAGAGACAAGAACGAGGACATGGCGTTTGGTGTCTCCATTTTTTGCCTCCTTTTTAATAGGGTTGTTTTCGGATTAGAATTGCAATATTGGATCCGTCATGCGGTAATCAGCAAACCCAAAAATCTGCAGACATTCCTAGATAGAAAAATATCAGCACATTACAGGCACCGTGTCAGTTTGCACCGGCACGGCGTAGCGGTAGATCGCGGTCATGTGCGACGTCATTTAGCAGCTTCTCGCCAGCACAGAGTGCTGATCCCGTAATGCACCCACTGTGCAGTCGGAATACTGACAAGTCGCCGGTTGAGAATCCAGCACAGTGAAGGGACGTACGTATCCATTATTACAGGACATGATGTCACATTAATGTGGCATCACGCTGTCAGTCTAATACAGTTTCACGTAAAAGTGCAGTAACAGAACTGTAATAGTATTTTTTTATATGGATACTTCCATGGTATGGCTTCAATCGCCTTTTACCGCCCTTCCCTTTCCATTCCCTATTACTCTCAATCCTAACCTAACTCCCCATGCGTCCGCAGCCGACTTAGCTACACTGTACCGCATTTGCCATGGGTACGGGGATACTGCGGAAAACCCGTACCGATACAGACGGCCGTACATTCTTCTGATTCCCCGGTGTATACACGAAAGTAACTTAAGTGCAGGAACCAAGGTCTCAGAGAGAAATGGCCTCCCACTCACTGGTTGATGTGCCAGTCGATGCACGGCTAAGCGGTCACCTATCCAAGTTGCGGTCGCAAACTTTGCTGCTGAACCCGAAGGACCGCCGAAGCCGCACACCGACCGCAGAGCCACCAGTGTCAGTTAGAACTGTGATAGTATATATACAGCACAGCGAGCCACAGTTTGTCCTGACAGTATGTCGCCTGTGTGTCAGTACTGTGTCGCCTCATTACCTGCCTCAAACAGAGACACATGCCGGCACCGCGCCGTCAACGTACCGCCACGTGCCGTCACCGTGCACGCACGCCGTGCGTTCAAAATTTTTCGATATGGCACGCCGTGCTGTCACCATGCCGTCACACCGAAAATTTAAAATTGTTTGGTCTTTGGTTTGTCGACAGAGCCCGTCATGGAAAATCTTGTTTTAGTTTTATTAATTCTCTGAGATCCAAAATTCCGAGTCGAGGAAAAAAGACAGCCTGCCGGCGTCTCTCTTCATCGAAGGAATACAAAAATTAACACCAAGGACCATCACCTTCAGACGATAGCTCCCTCAAGTGCAGTCGAATCCAAAATATATTCGCAGTTTTATAAACAATTTGGCTTCATATCGCTTGCGAGAAACGCTTCAGTCATTTGCCATCTAGCGGTATACTGTCAAGACCTGGCATACTATCTGTACCATACTGTCAGGACAAACTGTGGCTCGCTGTGCTGGATATATACTATCACAGTTCTATTACTGCGCTTTTTTGTGAAATTTTATTGAACTGACAGCGTGATGGCACATTAATATCTCAACTTCATGTCGTGTAATATATACGTGCCTTCACCCCAGATAGAATTTTGTGCCGTCGAGGCATGAAATGTCAGCACATTACAGGCACCGTGTCAGCTTGTGACGGACATGGCATGGCAGTAGATCAAAATCATGTGCGGCATCATTAAGTAGCTTCGTGCCAGCACGGAGTGCTGTTCCCGCAATGGACTCACTGTACAGTCAGAATATTGACACGTTGCCGGCTGAGAATCTACCATTTCGTAAATAGCTTAGTAAGCAACACAGTGACGGCACGTATACACCACAGGACATGAAGTTGAGATATTAATGTGGCATAACGCTGTCAGTCCAATAAAATTTCACGAAAAGCGCAGTAATAGAACTGTAATAGTATATATCCAGCACAGCGAGCCACAGTTTGCCCTGACAGTATGCTACTGAGTCGCCACATTACCTGACTCAGATAGACATATGCCGGCACCGTGCTGTCACCATGCCATCACGGCGTGCAACACCGAAAATAAAAAATTGTTTAAGCCTTGGTCTGTCGGCAGAGCCCGCCATGGGAAATCATGTTTTAGGTTTATTAATTCTTTGAGATCCGAAAATCCGAGTCGATGAAAAAAGACAGCCTTCCGGCGTCTCTTTTCATCGAAGGAATACAAAAATTAATACCAAGGACCATCACCTTCAGACGATAGCTCCCTCAAGTGCAGTCGAAACCTAAATATCTTTGCAGTTGTATAAGCACTTTGGCTTCAAACCGCTCGCGAGAAACGCTTTAGCCATTCGCCATCTAGCGGCATTATGCGAAACACCGATGCACGATGCAAGTGGCGGCTAGTCGACCAGATAGGAATATGACGACATGAAGACGGCACGGTACCACCGTGGAGTTATATGCGACCGAATGTTCCAGCACATCGTGCAGTCTCTCCATGCTGCACGACGTGATAGAACGGTGCTGGTACAATGCCGGATTCAGCACGTTGTGCCATCACAGTGTCGCTACATTCGATCGCACATAACTCATTTCTGACAACATGCAGTACCGGACGGCACTGAACGTTTTTCTTACTGGGCAGCGTTTCACATAATGCTGCTAGATGTCAAATGACTAAAGCGTTTCTCGCAAGCGATTTGAAGCCAGAGTGTTTATAAAACTGCAAAGATATTTAGAATTCGACTGCACTTGAGGGAGCTATCGTGTGAAGGTGATGGCCCTTGGTGTTGATTTTTGTATTCCTTCGACTTTTTTCTTCAACTCGGAATTTTGGATCTCAAAGAATTAATAAAACTAAAAGACGATTTTCGATGGCGGGCTCTGCCGACAGAACAAAGCACAAACAATTTTAAATTTTCGGTGTGGCACGCCGTGACGGCATGTTGGCAGCACAGCGTGCCATATCGAAAAATGTTGAACGCACGGTGTGCGTGCGCGGTTATGGCACGTGACAGTACCGTAACGGCACGATGCCGGCATGTGTCTATTTGGGGCAGGTAATGTGGCGACACAGTACCATACTACCAGGACAAACTGTGGCTCGCTGTACTGGATATATACTATCACAGTTCTATTACCGCGCTTTTTCGTGAAACTGTATTGGACTGACAGCGTGATGCCACATTGATATCTCAACTTCATGTCCTGTAATGGATACGTGCCTTCACTGTGCCGGTTCCTCAACCGGCGACGTGTCAGTATTCTGACTGTGCCCACTGTACAGTCCATTACGGGATCAGCACTCTGTGCCGGCACGAAACTGATTAATGACGTCGCAAATGACTGCGATCTACCGCCACGCTGTGCCGGCGCAAGCTGACACGGTGCCTGTAATGTACTGACAATTTTCTATCTGGGACTGTGTTGCTTGCTAAGCTATTTACGAATTGGCAGTTTGACGTCACCGGGGCATCCGACATGTACGCACGGTGCCACGCCAGGTTGCGTGTGAGCCTTAAGGGGATGCTGGAGTAGATTTTTTTACCGACTTTGGTCAACACTTGAAAAATAAAGAAAAAAGAACTGTCAACATCACTTATTTCGTCCTATATAAACATTTCTAGACATCACATTCAAAAGAAGAGCGTGGGCGCCGATTGTATGAGGTTCTTCGCATTTTTTAAGACTTTTGGATTGGCGATAGCACAAAAGAAGCGCACGTAGTTTGTAAAGTACGTTTACGCAGTTTGTTTGCAATCCGAGTAGGTCGAGAAGAGCGCGAATGAAGTTTCCCCATTAGGACACAGGTGGCGCCGACGTAGTCTGTTTACTTTTGTAAAAGCTCCGAGCCTTTACAACGCGAACGTAGTATACACTATATATGGATTTGGGTTGTGTAGTCGACATTCTGATGGTTTTTGGAATATTCAGAAGTGATCACAGAATTGATGTCCGGTCAGATTTTACATATCTAATTTCCAGAAACAATTATATCTAACAATTATATCTAACTAATTTCGGGAGATTCAGTATCTTTTGCCGAAAGTAAACAGACTACGTCGGCGCCATCTGTGTCATAATCGGGAAACTTACCGACCAAAGACGATAGAAAAATCTACTCCAGCATCCACTTAACTGTGGCGGATTCTCAACAGGCGACGTGTTAGTATTTTGACTGCATGGTGGGTCCATTACGGGGTCAGTACTCTGCGCCGGCATGAAGCTGCTTAATGACATCGCACATGACTGTGATCTACCGCCACGCCGTGCCGGTGCAAGCTGACACGGTGCCTGTAATGTACTGACATTTCATGCCTCGACGGCACGGAATTCTATCTGGGTTCATTTTCACGAGATTTCCATCGTTTTTCAAATTTCAATCCGCCATCTTGAATTTCGGGAATTCGCCCACCGATTCCTAATCAGTTACCCAGAAAACCGAGACAGATATATTTTCATGATATAATGTTTTCCTCCAGAAAAATGACAACTTTTCAACCTTTGTTTATGTATATAACAAAAATCATTAATGATTTCGAATTCTTGCACAACGATTCTTATTCTTGAATACATAACTACTACCAAGATATAAAAAAAAAAGTTCGAAAATTGAACGAAAACTGCGCCAATTACTCAGAATTCTTCCAAATTTCCTACCCAGTTTGTTGGAATTTGTTGCTATATAAGGAATTGCAGATATTGAGAAGAGAATGAAAAAATTTAGATAAAAATGCGTTGAATGCCTTTTTTAAACGTGGCTCTATCTCGCATATTTTTCCCGATTTCAGCCGATTTTCCATCACTGAAAATACAATTTGAACAATGATGATATAAACTTTTTATTAGGGAAATAAAGGAGGTGTTGCTGTAAGTATGACCGTGCATAATACGTCGATATGCTTCGTTAATGCTCATTTGGCAGCACATTGCGAGGAATACGAGAGGCGGAATCAGGACTACGCTGATATCTGTGCCAGACTTTCGTTTGCGAAATACATGCCACCTAAGAACTTTAAGGATCACGAGTACGTTGTATACATTATATTTTTTAAGGGGTTATCCCAGTGTTACCCGCGTTTAAACAGTCTAATTGTTGGGAATTAATTTCGGAGCAACTACAAATGCGATATTATTAATGTTCATTATGTATTTATATACACTTCAAGCAATGTGAGAAATAACTTTTTGTGAAAAATATTAACAGTTTCACTCCTTTGCGTCTGATGATGTTTTTCATACGCGGTCGATCGATGGACATGATTTTGCAAATGTGGGTGTTACAAAAAAAAATTGTTTGGCGGAGCATTTTTTCCTCCTAATTTAAGAAAAAAAAAAAAAAAATTCCTCAACTTTTTTCGGCATAAAAATGCGTAGTCTTGTTATTTATATCTATTGCAAAAAAAAAAAACAACAACAATATCGTCCGTCAGACCAAAAGTATTATTCCTCTGAACATGTGAACCAAATTTCAAGTCGATTAATTGATTTTAGCCTGTGATATCGCGTACACCGTTTTAAAAAACATAGTTTCGAGAAAATCGCGTTCACACTCTGGTGAAAATATTTCTCTGAATATGTCTAAAAATATATCTAAAAATCTCGGAATATTTCTCTGAAATATCTTTGAAAAGTCCTCTCAATTTCTTTCACTTTTCCCACTTTTCAGAAAAAGTCAACAATTTTTCTGATCCTGAAAATCTCTGACTGTCCCTGTCAACTTCTCTGAAAAATTGTAAACTTTGTTGATATTCAAAACCTGTTTCTCTCCTGTATGCAGAATGAGCAGATCTTACAGTAAGCTCGTAAGTTCTTAAATATTCTCTAAACCCACGTTATCCGAGAAAATTGGAGGTTTTAAAAAAATAAACCATATTTTCTTTGAAGAAGTCTATTGCCCTTTCGGATAACAGAATGAGTAGATCTTATAGAGAATTCGTAAGTACTCGGAAATTCTCTAAACTCACATTATCTGAGAAAAACGCAGTTTTTCAGAAAATGAATAGAGTTTTCTGTAAAAAAAAGTCTACCGTCCGTACGAATACCAGAATTAACAGATCTTAGAGTGAACTTTTAAGTTTTCTGAAATTCTCTGAACCAACATTATTCGAAAAAGCAGAGTTTTTCAGGAAATAAATCGCATTTTCTCTGATATTTGGACGAGTAACAAAATGAACAGATCTTAGAGAGAACTCGTAAGGTCCCCGAAATTCTCTAAACCAACATTATCCATGGAAATCATAGCATTTCCGAAAAATACAAAACATTTCCTCTGAAAATCTCTACTCTTGGTACGAGTAACAGAATGAGTAAATCTTAGAGACAAATAGTATTTTCTCTTAACGTACTTTATCAGAAAAATCAGAGGTGTCCAGAATTTTTCAGAAAATACTCTGAATTTCTTTGATATATTGTGACTTCTGGACGTTGTGTGGAGAAAATGGCAGAGATATTTAGCATATATCAGAAAAAAAATCAGAGAAAAAATCGATGAAACGCGGCCCAACGTTTGGGGTTTACCTACGCCTCGAATTCTTACTTCGCTCCAAATGTTATAATTAAAAAAATACTTAAAATATATGCACGAAAGCTTTTACATATTAATCTTAACCGTTCAAACGATTTTTTAAAGACATACTTATTTTTTATTTTTTTGAAATTCAACAGTAGGATAACCCCTTAAAGTATATTTCGTCTTTTCGATTCATAATTTACTAACTCACTGATTTATTTATTATCGTTATCAGTCAAATTTATTGGCTGGGCGACTTAAATTACCGGATTACCGAGATGGATGCGACGATCGCTAAAAATCATATTACGGCGGGAAATTACGAGCCCGTTCTGATGCTCGATCAACTGTGTCAACAGCGTCAACTTGGAAGAGTTCTTCAGGGTTTTCACGAAGCGAAAATTAATTTTAAACCAACCTACAAATACGACCCCGGTACGGATAATTGGGACTCAAGGTTCGTCAAATCTTAAATTATAAACAAAATATTCAAGGACAGAGAGAGAAAGAGAATTTCGCTAATCTTCATTCAAGATTACATAACTTATTCGGCTGCTGGTATTTTAAGAAAAATAAGTAACAAGCAAACTTTGTGTACACTTTCAAAGGAGTTTTGAAGTAGTTCACTCAGAGACATTTTCTTCGGTACTATTTTCCAGGACATTTGCTCCACTTTACAATTAAAATTTTTAAAAAATCATTACGCTTTTTAAAGCTAACAGACACTCAGAATTGTGAACATTTTAATGTGAAACTAATGCATTATTTATTTCGGAAAAAATTTACAATAGTATTGGGATCCATTACCCATTCATTTTTTAATGAGTAATGGAACTCACATCCATCGCCCACTTTTTTTTAAATGCTTAACTATACTCAGATCCATCAACGATTTTAAATAGGCTAGTTTATGACACATTACTTTAGAAAATTTCGCTAAATAAATAAATCAATTGAGAAAACGTTAAAAAAATTAAGTAAATCGAAAAATCGTTCGAAAAGTTATTTAATAAATAGATAAATAGAAAAATCATTCACAAATTAATAAATAAGTAGATAAATCGAAAACGTCAGAAATTCAAGTTGAATCCGCCATTTAGAATTTCGGAATTTTCCGTTCGGACTTGTAATCAGCAACCTCAATAAGCCCTGAGTATCCATATAAAGTAATTTTTGAATTTTGCTCGGTTATATTGGATTCGCCATTTTGTTTCGGAAATCCGCGAGTAACAAGTTTTGTCTTAATTGAATTTGTCGTTCCGTTCCATTTAAAAATGGGTGATGGGTCTGAGTATAGCTATCTATTTTTTTAAAATCGTTGATGAATGTGAGTTCCATTACCTATTCAAAAATAATGGGACTTATTAATGAACTCGTATCCATTACTCATTAATAAAGCAATGGTTGATGGATCTCTGCTCCATTACACATTAATAAAGTAATGGTTGGCGGACCTGAATTTCATTATCCATTTTTTAAGTAATGGGTAAAAAAAACGGTAACGCATTTAAAAACTATAACGTATTTTCCCAACTCTGCCACCGTTTGACGGAAGACGCTACAGCGCTCATGTTAAATAGCTTGTGTTTCTTTTTCTCTACATGGACAGTATCTTTTTTTTCATACTTCAATCGGTCTCAAGATCCCCTAAGTTTGAAATAATAAAAAAATATTTGACTTCTTATTAAATTTTAACTTGGTGTCTAAATTTGAGGGCCCACAATATCGAAATTTTCAGGATATCACAAATTCTCCCCAGTTTACTTACGAGCTAAATTTCAGTTCAATCGATCAACTGTTTCTCAATCCACAGACCTTTGTTTTGCAATTACGAACAATACCGAAATCAAGAATTTAATTGGATGTAACATTCGATTCCTCCCATCGATGTTGTTCAAATTTTGTACCAACTATTTCTTAACGCTATTAGTTGTACACATAAATATTTATATCGTTATCTAAAAATATTTTGATGTTGAAGCGATGAGATATTGAAAAATTCTAAATCGTCGAAAATCTGGGCCACTCTACCGATCCCGTCCTAAATTAATATCGAGCACAAGGGAAAGTACTTTCATTCGGTGTAAAATGTAATTTAAGAAAATCAGAATTCACAAAAATTAAGGGCCGAAATAATTTTTCCAAAAATTCAATACCTACATTGAACAATTCGCTATTCTGAAATTAAAAAAATTATAGCCATTCTGATTTTTGTTGTTTGCTATTTTGACCCTCACATGGGAATTCAAACATTGCACACCCGATATGCTTGACAAAACTAATAAACTTGGCGCCGGTCTGGCTGCGAGGACCAATCTCAGCGCGAATAAACCCGATGACAATGGTTTCGATAAAATCTCGTTACTCATGAACTTATTAGGGGAGGATAATACCAGCAGCGAAAAAGTAAAACTAAGTAATTTTTTATGTGGCTACCTCCCCTTAAATTTTTAGTCAATACAAAACGATGAATGGATTTATAATTTAGTGAAAAGGGACGAGCTCCTGCTTGGTGCGATCGTGTCCTGTGGAAAGGCGATGCAATTGCATCGGTTGATTATAGAAGTCATCCTGTGCTCAAGATTTCTGATCACAAACCTGTCAGTGCCATATTTAATTCGCAAGTAAGTATTTATACGTACACGTTTAAAAAATGCATTTTAAATTTCAAAATTTAGATAGTCGTTTAAGAGATTACGTTGCCCACGTCACCATCTTTTATCCAAATTGGATTTCGAGTTACATTAAAATTGCAATAATCGTAATAAATTACTTTTTGTCATTACAAAGCACATTATTTTCATATGCATATCATGGACTTTTCAATACCAAACATATTAATTTCAGAATGCAAAAATGGTATTTAATGATAAATTATTAATATTACCTTGCAAGGTGTTTAAATATTAGATTCATATACAAAACTTGCAGATTTAATACAATTTTTGTTCAGTGTAAACACGATGAAAGCATTTATAAAATATTGATATTTGTTGGTTTTTTCTTATTAATAATACCTCAATTAAAATCTAATTAAAGTATATTGAAATTGCAAAAAATGCTAATTGACTCCATTTTCCCTTGCAAAACAAATAATTTGAATAAACGATTCTATTAAATTTTCATGTTGTCTACCTAAATTCTAATATGGAAATATTGAATTTAAGAGAAAACGCTTAATTTTCCATTTTCATGTAGATTCATTTCATGAATTATAATTTAATATACGTAGTTTGTATATTTCATATAATTTTGTATGTCAAACGTGTTGTAAACTTCATAACATTTTTAACAGTGTATCATTGTAGCGTAAAAGATTGCCGCACCGGCATATGAATAAAAGTATTATAATTATTTTCAGGTCAGAGTCATAGACGTGACAAAATATCGTAAGATTCATGAAGAAGTCATGAAAAAGCTGGACAAACTGGAGAATGAATTTTTGCCACAAGTTATGGTAGATACGACTGAGATTATATTTGATGTGCTGAAATTTTTGGAGCCCAGTAGCAAAGAGCTCATTATCGCAAATACTGGTCAGGTTAGTGTAATCCATTAATATACCCATTATTAAGGAGATTCAATGAATAATAATATTAATATAAAAGAAGCGATTAGATAGTATATTCATAATAATATTTCACACATTGTATTCAAATATGAATGAGCAAATCGATATCTGAAAATCACCGTTTTTTGAACCGCCGTAATATATACACTCGAACAGACACATATAGACATTTTTTTTTTCTTTTTCTAAACATCTTTTCGGGACATTGTAGATAATTGTCAGTACACTAGCATGAAATATCGAGACAAAAAAAAATTGCACAAAATCAGTTTAATTTATGAGGAAGTAATATAAAGTTATATAAACGGGCTTATTTAGAGAAAGTTTGGAGAGGTTTAAGAATAAAGCGTTCACAGCGCTGTATTTCCATAGAATATCTTATATTACTAGGAGTTATTTTGGGTCGTGCGATCGCACTGCAACAACAGGGCGAGGGACTTAGATTATATTTGTTCGAATGAGCTCTCCATCCCAAAGTCAGTGCTTTTCGTATAGCACTAACTTTGGGATGCTAAAGCAATACGCAGACTCTGCAGAACCCAACTCTACACATCACCAACTCTACACATCATCAACTCTACCCATCACCAACTCTACACAACACCAACTCTACACAAGTACCGATTCACAAAACTCTCACCGGCGAAACGCTCACCGGCAAAAGTCTCACCGGCAAAACTCTCACCAACAAAACTCAACGGTTAAATTCACCCCAGTAAAATTCGACTCGTCAATATTGTCCCAAGATATATTCAACGCGTGCTCAATTCGCCATGACAAAACTGTGGACACGATCGTCTTTTGACGCAAAAACTGTACACAGCCTTAACGCCATCCATCGAGATTTTCACCGATTCTACACGTTACCCAATTCACCAAAGTCCCAACTCTACAAAAGCTTAACTCTACACATTCACCAACTCACACCCAATATAAGTTTCTACCTTACCTGCAGATGGTATTGGGTAACTGAGTTTTGCTGGTGAGAGTTTTGCCTGTGGAGAGTTTCGCCGGTGACACTTTTGCCTGTGTAGAGTTGCGCCAGTGACAGTTTTGCCGGTGTGAGTTTTGCCAATGTGAGATTCGCCGGTGAGAGTTTTGTGAATCGGTACTTGTGTAGGGTTGGTGTTGTATAGAGTTGGTGATGTGTAGAGGTGGTGTTGTGAGTTGATGATGTGTAGAGTTGGGTTCTGTAGAGTCTGCGTATTGCCACTTGGATATTACGCGCCCTCGCAATCGCCGCTATGGTAATAGTTACTAGCATGGTCTTACATACAGGTCTTGAAACTTGTGAGATGGGAGTACGTCGATTAAAATATGGTATTTAATTCCTGTTGGGGCTACTAGTAGCGCCAGAGGTTGAGTAAGCAAAGAATATGGATATGCATAGAAGAACAGTTCTTATGGACGGCTTGAAGCAAAATTTTCTGTTTGTGAATCGACCGCAGGATGGCACTGTTTAATTAAGTCCGCATACTAGGCGGGCTGAAGGCTGGCTGTGGACTGAAGGTAGGAGAAATCTTCCCACCTTCCTTTATATTTAGCGGAACGTCGTGAGTTCGAATCCCAGCAATAACAATTTAACAACTTAACAATTTAATCTCAGCAATAACAAACAAGAATCTCGTTGTACTCAACGTTGTAATTTTTAGTTAAAAACTGCAAATTTAATTTTTTTTATTTATTTTTAATTAAATTTTTTTTTTTGTTTTTTCCTGTATGTTAATTAATATTGCTTGTCACTGTGTAGTTATTCTTTCCATTCCTGGATATTGATTAGCGATATCAATTAACATACAGGAAAAAAAATGGTATATTGTGCGCCAAGGGTCGAAAGTTGGCGATTGCCGCCAGCGAGAGCTGCAATCACACGAGTCCCAAACGCCAATTTTGGTGCATGTTGCACACTATATTTTTTGTATCAAGTGCATGAATAGTGGTGCTTCGAATGGTAATTTTGGGAAACGAACAGGAAAAAGTAAGGTTACAAATTACCGCCTCTAGGGACGAAAGTCTAGGAATCGCTAAGTATGTATTCGCCAACCTATTGCTTCAATACTGCCATGAAACTAGCCACTTTCGTCTCACAGAACTGCCATGAAAAGCACCGTTGTTCATGCACGTGTTACAAAAAGAAATGAATTGGTGTTTTGAACTCAAAGTTATACTTTACAGACCCAGCGTCTTTCTTGCTATACCAACGAGATTCTTTTATTATATTTTGCAGCAAGTTCTATATAAGTTGTGGAAACTGATTGTTGATAAAATAGATAATTTTTACCGGATCAGTACCAAGTACCACCAGTTCCAATATAGATGTATTAAATTACAATGTAACCATAGAGCGAAAAAAAATTGTTCTTCTTGGGATTCGAACTCACGACGTTCTAGTAAATACAAAAAGCTGGGGTGATGCAGGTGGGGGGAATGTCCCGCCCAGTCAAGATGAGTGTATTACCAGGATTTCTCGGAAATGAACAGATTCCCTTCAACCCAAGTGATCTTCCAAAAAGCTTGCAAGATGAACGTAAATAATTTTTGCATCGTCTCAGATAAAGTAATGGTTTCATTTTTTTTTCACTTTTGTAGCCCGTTCTACACTTCGGCACTGCACACGGTTTCGTCATCGCATTATTGAATTGTTCGTACGATTCAATAATATTCCGGGGAAATTTAATATTCGCAGATACAAATCCAGATGCAAATCATGCTAATTTATAGGTTGTCTTCGCAACCTTACTCTACGATAGCGCCGAGTAGTGGCCGCGTTGAGAAACAAAAAATGTTGTGCAAGCTTTCTCCCCCACCTCGCAAAATTGGATGGAATTTCAAGACCTGTATATACGACCGTGGTTACTAACGACGTTGTAATTCCTGCATGGGAACCCATGTAGGCAGATGTGGGTAAGGAACACCATGTGGGATCCCATGAGTAAACTCATGTAGACCGATTCGATTCGGTATGATCTACACGGTACCCATGTAGGATGACGATGAAGATAAAACATTTGAAATGGCGCAGGAGAATATAGATTATACTGACATGCGATAGAAGGGGAAATCTACTTTTGTTCTTTATCTTATCGTACGAACGATAATTCCTCTAACACGTTATATTCAAGTTCGAATTATTTTCATCCTAAGTTCCGGATAGCCGAGTGGATTACGTCGCAGTCTACAAACTACGGAGTCCTAGGTTCGAGCCTCACTATCAGCATAATTGAAACAAAATTAATAACGGTTTTTTGAGGGACAAATAGTTGGAAGAAGGGATCCAAAGCGTAAATCAACCGATAAAAGTAGGGAAATCATTTTTTTTTTTTTGGTAATTTAATTATTCGATTCAAAGTAGGACCCCTGCAGTTCCCATCAGATTTTCACACAGGTAACCCATGTAGGTTCCTATATGGAACGGTGTATCCCGCAAGGGAACCTGCGTGAGTTCCTATACGGAAACCTGTACGGTATATCGTCTGGGAATTTGCAAACCCACATAGGAACCCATATGGGTTCCCTGTCTGAAAATCCCATGGGAACCCCTACTGGTTTCCCATAAAGGATCCCACATAGGAATTGTATGTAAGATCCCATGTGGGAATTTTCAGCAGGGCTAGCCCGGATTCTAATCTAAGTCACTCGATCCATGAGGAAATTTTTTTGTAATGTAGAGAGATATACGTTCCTTGTATGTAAGAGGCTGAACCATATAGACATTATGAATGAATTTGTTGATTATACGTGAACAATAAATTTCAGGTACCGGTTCAGTTTGAATTTATAAAGAAATTGGATGACACGAGTTACTGCAAAGATTGGCTTCACATAGAACCATATACTGGTTTTATAAAACCAGGTAAATATCGATGATGTACCGAATACGATATGCGATCTCACATTTCACGAATTACATGCATATTTTTCTTCTGATTAGGTGAAAAATGCGACATCAAATTAGAAGTATATGTTGATAAAAGATCAGCATGCAAATTAAATTCTGGCGAGGATAAGCTCTATGACATTTTAGTGTTGCATCTTGAAGGCGGTAAAGATATCTTTATAACGGTCACAGGTACAATCCACTGAAATATCAATTGTCGCTAGAGAAGAGTGGATGATATCGGTCACTTCAATTTCACCTCAACGAAACAACAACATGAGTACAAAATCGGTTGCATAATTTGTCTACTAAAAAATGGTAATAAAATATATGACCATTGCACTGTTAAAACATTTCATTTGAAAATTCATAAAATGTATATGGAGTTTTATGCATATACAGTATATGAAATTTCATTGTCCAATGTGCAAGAATATTACCTTACTGTTATATTGTAAATAATTTGAAAAATTGTAATATTCACATAGAAAGTTATTTGAAATTTATAGTATAGTGTACGAATATTTTGACACTTTTGTTGCAATTTTATTTAATAATTAATTCACCTTAGTAAATGAAATATACCACAACAATTAAAATTTCAAAAATGCAATAAAAGGAAACATTTGAAAATGAATGCATTTCTTTGTATGGAATTTACAATACAGTCAGTAAATTTTTCGAAAACAAAATTTTGTACATTAATTGATAGGTATATTGAATTGTCACTAGAGTTAACTTCAGAAAATAAATTGTCAAATCAAATTTGAGAATTTAGATACTCGCTTATGAAATTACGTTGCCGACGTCAACATCTTTTATAAAATTCAAAATGGTTTTTATAAAATGGAAAATCGATTTCAAAAGCTTCTTCTCAGACGCCTCCATTAATTTTCAGTCCAGTTACGTTAAAATCGCTTTTATTGTTACAAAACTCATTATTTTCATATGCAGATGATGAACAATACCAAGCATTTTTATTTTACCTTGCAAGGTGTTTAAATATCAGATTCATACACAAAACTTGCAGATTTAATAAACTTTTTGTAAAAGCAGTATAAATTCGATAAAAGCATTTATAAAAAATTAATTTTTTAGTTTTTATTATTAATAATACATTAATAATAATAAAACAAATAAATTAAATTCGAAGTAAAGTATATTAAAATTACAAAAGGGCTCATTGATTCTACTTCCCCTTGCCAAACACATAATTTTATTATAGAATTTATTTAATTTTCATGTTGTCTACCTAAATTTTAATATGCAAATATTGAATTTAAGGCAAAAACCTTAATTTTCCATTGCAATATATATGACTTCTAATTTAATATTAAGTTTTGTATATTTTATATAATTTTGTGTGTCAAACATGTTGTAAAGTTCATAACATTTTTAACAGTGTAGCTTAGGAGGCCGATATTCGCACACTCTGCTCTACTTATTTTATTTTTATTTCTACAAATTTTCAACTTTATTGAGTGAATGACAAAATAAATATTTCTGAAAGGTACTTATGAAAGAAGTTGCTTTGGCTCCTCTATGGAAGCCCTGGTACATATTGCAGTTCCCATAAGAGAAATTCCCGTTGGCCGAATCATCGAGCTGGTGAGTATTTTTACTTAATGAAATTTCACAATTCCACAAGATCTCCCACAATCCTTCCAGAGTTGTAAATCACTAATTCTTTTAGAAATAAGATTTTTTTTTTTTTTTTGCATTTCCCCCCGTCTGCAGGCACTACGCCTATTACAGGGTCGGCCCGGATCAGTAGCCAGTCCCCCCTGGGGGTCTGGTCCGGATCAGTAACCAGGCCCCCATGCGGCCGCATCCGACTTCCCCCTCTATATCGCATTTGCCATAGCATTTCTGCTATGGGCATAGGGAAACTGCGGAAAACCTATGCCGATATAGCCGGTCTCGAGTTCGCCTCCTGGCACCGGAGCTACGTCACGTTTCGTCGAGAACGTAAACACGGACTACAGCTGTATACAAGAAATAAGATTCACAGTATTATTATTATAAAAATAATGTTATTAATATTTTCATAATAATAATAACATACAATGTCAGGACATAGAATTTTTTAATTTTTTAAAATTCAACAGTAGGATAACGCCTTAATAGATGTTGGTTTCCACATAATGGAAACTTTGTACAAAGTGACATAACATGAGGAAGCAATGTGCAAAGTTCTACTTTGCATTCTTTTTTTAATTAAGGAAAAAAACATGAATTTAGCGCAATTCTAGTCATCATGTAATAAGAAAGCAAATAAACAAAAATCCAAATGCCTATAAAATCCGAACCTTGCGCGTTCGTCTGCCTGTGTGTGTGTGTTTTTTTTTTTACAAAAGGAGTAGAAAAGCCCTGAAAGAATATTACTCGAAAAAATATGTCCCTTTTAATAGTTTCCCATAATAATTCGGCACGTTGTATTGCAGGAAAATAACAAGAACCCGGCACAAGAACCGTATTCAGTACCAAAAGAAGTTTGGTTCTTGGTTGACCGGTTATATCGCCACGGTATAAAAACAGCCGGGCTCTTCGAGACTCCAGGATTACACGGTGAAATTATAGCTATACGAGATTGGCTGGACACTGGTAGCCTCGATCCAATGCGTATCCTTTGCATATTTTTCCATATAAACAATACATTTTTCAGGTTAAAACATTTCATTAAAAAGGGAAACTTGGCTACTTTGTAACATTTTCGTTTCCGGACCATGAATGTTTTGTTTTTACGATACATTTTCTATAATTTATCCTACTGAGTGTGCAAAACACCCATGATCATTACGAGACTGCCTCAAAAAAACAACACTTTTTTTTTTACTTGCCACATCAAAAACCTGTAGTTTGGAGGGTCCAAATATTGACCCTCACGAAAAGAAAACTTCGTACGAATCTTTTTAGAGGTAGCGCAACGGCCTTTTGTATTTCGCATTTGATTATCACGTGGAAAATTGAATCGTCCGTTTGGACGTATTTCATTATTTTTTTACGCGATGAACGGTAGTGATATGTATGGTAGCATTTGATAGCTTGAACGATTACCTTCAATTATGTGCATCGTAGAACATTTTACACTGCTTAGTGTCTAAGATACTCAATTTTACGTAAACAGATATTTTGTACTTAAAAAATAAACAATTACCTAAAAGAAACTGCCATTTTTAGTAGGACCACTGTAAAATTTGATATACAATTCATCAAAGATATGGAAAAACTATTCTTCGTACAATTTAACCTCATTTGTGATTATTACTTCTCCTGGACCAGGTGAAGGTCATTTTTAAAAAGTAACCTTTTTCTTTTTTTTTCTTTTTTTGCAAATTGTTTTTTTCTCAGTGTATGAGCCATTTTAATAAGCATGTTATTGTCAATTAATAATAATAGTAATAATCACAAATGAGGTTAAATTGTACGAAGAATAGTTTGTCCATATCATTGATGAATTGTATACAAAATTGTACAGTGTTCCTACTAAGGAAAATGGCAGTTTGTTTTAGGTAACCGTTTTTTTTTTTAAGTACAAAATATGCGTTTACGTTATCTTCTCCTGGTCCGGGAGAAGATTACTTTCGTATGGAAAAAATGCATTATCTTTTTTTACAGTTTTATTTAGGTCTGGAGAATAGTTAATATTCTACTGATCTACGTTTCGCTTTATTGAAGTTCTATAACAAAATCAGACTTTTCCCAGCATTAGAGCGCCTACATACTTTGTCACAAGGTAGCCCAGCATCTTCCCTACTAGTAAAGTATAAGATTTATCCTTGACAAAAAATATTCAGCCGGTGGTGTACATTCGGTGGCAGAATCATTACTTCTGCTTCTGGAATCAACGTCGGAACCCTTAGTACCTTACAACCTTCACAATGTTTGTCTATCTGCAGCTACGAATTACCTGCAGTGTAAACAGGTATAGCGATTTCCTTTACATTAATCATATTTTAACTGTGATGAAAATATTTCCTTCAAGTAATAAATCTCCATAAAACTGTTAAAAATGTTATGAAGCTTACATCACTTTTGAAATACAAAATTATACGAAATATTCAAATCATGTATATTAAATTAGAATTCATATACATTACAATGGAAAATTAGGTGTTTTGTCAACATTTGCATATTAAAATTTCGATAGACAATATGAAAAATCAATAGATTCGTATACTAAAATTATGTGTTTTGTACGGGAAAACGGAATCAATGAGCCTTCTAGCGATTTTAATATACTATAATTTGAATTTAATTGAGGTATTATTGATAATAAAAGCCATCAAACCGTTCACTTTGGTTTAGTGGTTAGCGTACTCGCCTCTAAAGCAAAGGATCGGGAGGTCTTGGGTTCGATTCCCGCTGCCGTCGTCTCGCTGGCAGAAAAATTTTTCGTTGTGACTTAGCTCCAGGCATGTATATCAACAACCGATATACTATGTCTGTAGTCAAATATTTACTGCCAGTGATAGACACGATGTAGCTCCGGTACCTTGAAACGAGCCTAGAAGATCGGCTGTTACCGATACCAAAAGACAGTTACCGATTATCGATAAAGTGGTTTCGAGCCCACTACCGTAAAGATCTGTAGGTCCCGTCGCTAATAACCCTGGCAGTTGATGCGACGTTAAAAAACCGGAAAAAAGCCATCAAATGAATTTTCTAAAAATTCTTTTATCGAAATTATTACTGCTTTTACGAAAGTTTAATAAATCTGCAACTTTTGTATATGAATCTGTTGTTTAAACACCTTACAAGGTAATATTCATAATTTATTATAAAACTCCATTTTTGCATTTCGAAATTAATATGTTTGGTACTGAAAAGTTCATGGTCTGCATATGATCCGATGAAAATATATATTATCTTTGAAATATTTTCAGGCCGTAAGTAATTTAGTTGCTATTAATTGTTTACATAATATGATTGCTTTGAATTAATAATTTGTGTAGATTGTGATGCAACTACCAGAGATTAGAAGGAATGTATTCTTGTACATTTGCGCATTCCTCCAAGAGTTATTGAACCACGCCCAAGATAATGGATTGGATGCGAAGACACTAGGTGAGTTATCATTACGTGTTTTCTAAAAATTATGTGGTATTCCTGATCGTCTCGGTAAATTCGTTCCATCATTTTTTAGAATATTGTATAACTGATAAAAATGACCTCTATTGTCTTTTTGGAGATTTAGAACCGGCAGTTTTTAAGAAAAAATAAATAAATTTAAATGTCCGCCTCAAATTATCAATTTGAAAAAAAAAAACGTCTTAGATAACAAAACGTTATCTAAGACGTAAAACAAAAGGGTCGTGCGTTGTCAGCATTTTTGATCCATTTGACACACAGTCCCCGAAAGTCCCACTTAGTTTTCTATTCACACTTTCTTCATTATTTCGTAAGCGCAACGTTTAAATATAAGTATTATTTATAGTATTTAGTAATTATTCCAAACAGTGACGAATAAGAAGTTATTTTCTGTTCAAACAGTTATTAAAAGTGTTCAATTCGCTTGTTTTCAATAAATAATATACGCGTGTGTTAATTCGAAATTTGAGTTTTAACTTTCAATCGAACACGAACCCCCAAAAATATGTAACTGTCCAATGTTTCGTCAGTCCGGGCATGACAGATTGATTTATCGTTTTTTTTTTAAACATTTTTCTTCATACTATGCCGAAAGTACGTCCCTCCTGCCGCGATATCACGGCAGAAAGGCTAACTTTTATGTCTCGGTAGAGACGCGCATGCGCTCTGTGACAGCGAGCCGAAAGAAATTACTCGTGCACTGAGACCGGCCCACACACACACAAGACGGCCGAAAGTCAAGAGTCGCTCACTGTGTTTATACACATGTCATTCATGTGTTGGTCAAGCTATACACGTGCCCTCTATACAACGGAAGTAATAACTTATTCGCGCGCATTAATACTCTATACATCTTGCCTGCATAACCTCAAAGTTTATTTACAATTGATGTATGCTAAAGTTTAACAGTTAAGATAAATTAGTAAGTGATGTATACTCCAAAACATACTAATAAAATTAGGCTTCCATAATCAAATTAATATTTTTTAGAAAAGTAGTGTATTCAGATGTATTTGATTTGATGCCTGCCCCCGACCAGCAACACTCGCTTCGCTCGTGCCGCAAATGTCGGGGCAGGCATCAATATCTTTCCATACAAAAATGCAATTTTTTTCGTACTTTCGGTCAAGTATAAAGAAAAATAGTATACACTACACAGGCAGAAATTTGAGAGCCCTGAACTGCACTCCATGATGCCCTCGGCTACGCCTCGGGCATCATTGCGCGCAGTGCAGGACTCTCAACTTTCTGCCCTTGTAGTGTAATATACTATTTCGACTATCGAGATGGATATCAAAGGTTGATTTACGGTTGGTTAACGTAAATCGACCATAATATAATGAATATTGTTCATTTTTACGTCGAAATAATACATAACCCAATGGTTTGTTTTGGGTTAAATTAAAGTAAGACAATCTAAATCGAACCTTGTAACTGATAAAAAGAATCTGTATTTTCTTTTTAGACATTTAAACTAGACAGCTTTATTTAATTTTTGGAAATTGAAATGTTCGCTTCAAATTGAAAATTTGAAAAGAAAACGTGTTAGGTAACTAAACGTTTAACGGGATGCTGAAATAGATTTTGTTACTGTCTTTGTTTGGTAATAGACAAATATAAATTAATAATTAAACAAATATAAAAACGCATAATATATTTAGACTTTTTGTATAATTCATATAGACAATCAAAACATATTCTTCCTACGTTCTGCGCCGTCACTTGCATCGTGCATCTGTATTTGGCATGTTGCCGGTAGATGGCAAATGACTAAAGTGTTTCTCACAAGTGATTTGAACCCAAAGTGTTTATAAAACTGCGAAGATATTTAGGATTCGCCTGTACTTGAGGGAGCTATTGTCTGAAGGTGATGCTCCTTGGTATTAGTTTTTGTATACCTTTGATGAAAAGAGAAACACTGACAGGCTGTCTTTTTTCCTCAACTTGGAATTTGGGATCGCAAGGAATTAATTACAGTATATGGTATTGAATTGATGAAAGAATTAATTAAAATATATGGTACTCAACTTTCCATTTAGTTAATTGTTTTCAACTTTTAAATTATGGTGAAATTGGACATATGAAAAACTTAAAAAATATATGGCTGTACGGAAAAAAAAGTTTTAATAAGTATTTGTTTTCTGAGCAATTGTAATAATTTACGAAATCGTGGAACGAATTGGAAGAATATTTACCGAGTTTGTCACCAAGACCTCACTAATTATTCGATAATATTGCATGGATAATTATAATTAATTAATAAAAAAATAATGGCTGTGTTTTAGCGACGCTGTCGGGATCTATATTCCTACGAGATCCTCCGCGAAGCAGAGAAGAGCGAAGTCAGCGAAGCCGCGCGACTCAAGCAATGTTCGATAGAAAAAAGGCCGCTTTTGTCTATCATTTTTTGGTCAATGACCAGAGCGATTTTTTGGGCCGATAGGGTCGCGCAGCTTTAGTATTCATTTGTTGTCACATGGGACGATGCGACGTGGAGGAAGTCGAGCAACGTGTGTATGACGATTACGTAGTTTATTCGCGCGCGCGTGTACACTCTGCAAGTCAGCGTTGAAATTTTCAACCCAAACTGCCCAAATACTGTAGTGTAGCCGTAAGTAGAAAGAAATCGAGCAATTTATTGCTTCTTTAACGAAAATAACAACAAAAATACGCTTGGTAATAACAATCGTAAAAGAATATGCTGTATTAGATTAAAATCGTGCTTAGGCGAAACGAACGACTGATCTTCGTGACATTTTTCTCCGAGATGTTTCATATTTGGATTCTGAAAAAAAAAAAAAAAAAAAAAAAAAAAAAACAGAAAACATCGTACATTCCATCGATATTTCGCTTGAAATTAGGAGGTTACATCACCTTGAGAAACTCAAGTGTAAATCTGTCTTCAGGTCACAAATGTGAAAGTGTTTCTTGCATTCTCGCTCAATTTGTTTATTTATTTCGTGAATAATGTAATATTAACTCTATGAATACACACCAGAGTTATGAACATTTTTTTATTTGTGAAAATAATTCACTTTTTATTACGAAAAAAATGGATAATAGAATTCGGATCCATTACCCATTACTTTTTTTTTAATAAGTAATGAAATTCACATCCATCACCCATGTTTAAAAAAATGGACTACTATACTCAGATTCGTCACCGATTTTGTAATGGTTAATGTCCCATTATTTTAGAAAATTTTGCTAAATAAATAAATCGAAAAACCGTTCACAAAATAATAAATCGGTAAATAAATCGAAGACTTCAGAAATTCAATTTGAATCCGCCATTTACAATTTCGGAATTTTAAATTCGGATTTGTAATCAGCGACCTCAATAAATCCCGAGTACAGAATTCTATCCAAATCAAGTAATTTTTCAGTTTTACTCGCTTATATTAGATTGGACATTTTCCCTCGAAAATCTCCGATTTCATGTTAATTGAATATGTCGTCTCGTTCCATTACTTTAAAAATCGGTGATGGATCTGAGTATAGTTATGTTTTTTTTATGGGTCATGGATGTGAGTTCCATTACTCATTAAAAAAGTAATGAGTAATGGATGTTAGTTCCATTACTTATTAATAAAATAATGGGTAATGGATTCGAATTCCATTATATATTTTTTAAGTAATGGGCAAACAAAACCATAATGTATCAAGGAGTAATGCATTTTTCCAACTATGGTAGTCAGTGCTGCAATTTCTTTTGTTTTTATGAAATAGTTATACCATTTTTCACTAATAGGATTCAGTTCCCAATAAATTAGTATAAATCATATTATTAATCAAATAAATAAATAAAGTGGGTTCGAATGTTATGGTTCAGAATTTTTCGCTGCTCTACTACTCTACATATTTTTTACATATTGCTTTCTAAACTTTTTATTAAATATTAATAATTGGTGTAAATAGTGTCTTCCGTGTGCACCATATTTTTTTCAGAATTAAAAAACTAAATGACCTTTTTTTTAAGTCAAATCAAATGCGACGCGCATTGTAGGATTTTTTTTCCGTCGGTCCTTTTTCGAATTTCGAAAAAAATTGTGATACGTGTCATATGTATTTTTGCTGTTTGTCATATTATTTCTCTGATTTTTATTTTCTTTTTCAGAGCGTTTTTTCTATTCAGCTTTGAATATTTATAATTAAAAAACGTGAATAAAAAAATCTCAATATAAATTCTGTATGCATTTTTCATGTGGATGAATAACATAAAAAATGGCAGACCAAGTTTGACAAGCAATTATAAGTTTTGTTGGATTAGAATTTAAGGACTTCGTGACAAGAAAAAGGTTCAAATGAAATGTCGTCATTGAAGTAACTTACAACACGGTTTTTCACCAATAACAATGCCAAAATGTTATCGATAAACAAGATTTCTTAAGGAATTTAGCAAATCGTTGCGAATTTCAGATAATTCAGATTATTTTTTATGTAAAAATTCCATATTATAATGAAGATTTTCACAATGATTACACGAATGGTGCTGTGAAAACATCCTTAAAAGTTTTTTGTAAACCGTTATTGACAAAAAATGTAAATCTTGGGTTTTTTGAAAAATGTATATTTTTTGTTTGTAACTACGAAATTAATTTATTTCATGAAAACAAAGTTTCACAGTAAATGCTCGTTATAATCGCAAAAATTCAGTGCATCAAAAGTTTGTTAATTTATTTTTCATTGTTATACTTGATTAATAACTTTCTGGCTTTTCAATTGCTGATAATGTTCCGATTTTGCAATACAATTAATGTTCTGAATATCGACAATGAAGTTTATTTGTTTTTACATCTTTCTTTTGTTGCAAAGTATTCAGTTTCTAATCGATTCGAACTTTTGAACATCTTTTTAAAAAAAAACGCCGTTAAAAAAAAATACATACCGCACGCAATCGAGTGTATTTACACCAAATATAAATATTTTCTAATTGAAAAATATTTAGTAAACCTTCAAACGTGTACTAGAAGCATATTAAACTATGTTTAAAAATATTTATATTAGTGATTCAGCAGTAAAGAATTCTGAAAGAAAAAACGGGCCATATTTCAACCTCAATGGTGATGCTGCGTAAAAGTGTAAGATTTATTTCTGCACATCTATATTCGTATAATATTGAAAACATTTAAGGTAGTCCTTTTGCAGTACCTAGTCAAATGACAGTCCATCATCGAAATATAAGAAAAAAAGATTTTGCTACATTGTAGCAATAATAAAAACAATATAAAATATGATTTTACACGAAGGCATAAATTATATTTAATTACTAACTAATTTAGAAGAAAATTGTTAGTCGTGCGCATGGTTTCGATATTCACGTCTATGTCGCCATTTTGTCGACAGATATGTTTGGCAACCCCTCAGTAACAGGTCGCTTGTTAGGCGATCATTTTAATAATTGAGCGACATAAAACTCGCGCTGAACACGGACTCACGAATGAACGCTTAAATTCTCAATCGAAATTTAATTGGAGACAAAATGGGCTTGCGGCAAGGATAAAACCTTCGGTCCAGGTTGTCTCTAGCGTGCCCGAAGAAGGATTTCAAATCTATGGGCCACTAGACTGCAATGTATCAAAAATATACATTGGTACAAAAAATAGAAATTACTACACATAGCAGTAAAAACGTTAATCAAAACAAAAGATTTTTAAAAAATCGAGAAGGACTTTTTAAAAAATCCTTCTTGCCTCTGGTGAAAATATTTCTCTGAAAATTTGTGTGAAAAACTCAAACTGTACCGTTTCAGTGATTTTCCGAGATTGTTGTCTGAGTTTCTCTGCCATTTTCTATGTGCAAACTCTAGCACTCACAATTTATCAGATATTTTCAGAGTTTTTTTCCGAAAAATTTTCTCTAACATCTACTAATTCTGTTACTCGAACGAACAGTAGACTTTTTCAGTGAAAAAACGATTTATTTTCTTAAAAACTCCGATTTTCTGCGATATTGAGGGTTTTGAGAATTCGTAAACAGTAGTAATTCTGATTTTTGTTCTTTAACGAAACATGCAGAGTATTTCAGACAAAGACTGATTTTCCTGGAAATTCTCTAGATTTTCGCTATGAAAACATTAGCGAAAATTGGAGTTTTTAGAGATATTTTCATGAATGTTGAAAATGAATAGCCAGTGAAAAACACCAAAGTTTATAGTTATTAAGAGAAGTTGACAAAAAAAAATCATACAGTTACAGAGTAATTCTGAAAATTATTGTCGGCCAAACATGCAGAGAATTTTTTTGAAAATTCGGACTTTCCCTGAATCTGTCTAGGAGAAAGCCTTAAAATATACTTTGTACGAGAAATTCAGCGGAAATTTGACTTTTTCAGAAAATGGTTTCTGAATATAAAAGCGAAACAGATTTTAACGGTGTTCATAATTTTTCAGCGTATTTGTCAGAGAAAAGCAGAAGTTTTCAGAATAATCGGGAATATTTAGATTCAGAGAAATCATTGACTTTCCCTGGAATGTACGAAAACTGTTTGAAATTCAGTCTTTTTTTACCGCCATGGCGGTAAAAAATTATACTTAGATTGAATCTCGTGTTTATTTAACTTTAGATATTAGAGCGAAATATTCGGTAGACCCCTTTTTAAAAGTATGCACGAATTGTAGAAACTTCAGGGGAAATTTTTATATATTATATTGTATGAGATCCAATCGCTAAGTACGTGAATTCACTGATAATGCGGCCGTAGCGAGTTTCCCATAAGAGACTACGCTAAAATTCTTCTATATTAATTCCGATTATGTATAGTAAAGGGCCGATAATCTAACATTTGCTTTTGCATACATGCCCTTTAATAATGCGTGTTTAACATATTTTAAATTCACGTACCTATCTAATGCTTTTATTCTCACGAAAGGACTACCTTAATTCTGCTAAATTAGTGGAGTTCTCAATCTCATTTCTGGAGGTACATTGTACAATATGCTTAGCACTATATATGCTATTGATAATCGTGGTAAACGAGAGGAATGTAATGCATATACTCGTTGAGTCCTACCAGAGTTGTAAGTTCCTCCACTTGTTTATCAAATTTGTCTTCATAATCCGTTTAATAATTATAATTTCATAAAATTACCTACAGAGTTTATAAACAGATCTTTCAATTTTTGAATATCTGCAATAAGAAAAAAAAGTTTAATAAAATTTCACAAGAAATTATGAGAAAAATAGAGGAATACTGAACCTCTATTTATCAATGCGTTAAGTACATGTTCCAATTTTTCAAGAAAACTCCTTTGAAATGTCATGAGAATTTTATTCTCTTGGCAATTGTTGAAGATGTAACAAACTTTTCATAAAAACTACAGAAAATTTTCCGAAGTAATAATTATTTTGTCAATTTTACCATAAATGTTTATCCATTGGAGGCTTACAACTCTGAATTTTAGATATATATTTATAATATCCGAAACGGATTGCAATGGTTTCTATGAAGAAAAATCGAAAAAAGAAACACATGACAAAGCTTTCGATTTTTATTCACAGACTCCATTGGATTAGTTTCGAGAAAAATAATACGCTTCATGCAACCTTGATAATGTATCTAACGCCTGGTCAATCGCCTGCTTTAAAGCGTTTCTTTGTATTGTATAATAATTGAGTTGAGCTGATTCACCAAAATAGGAACAGCAAAATATTTGTACAATTTTGAGCATTCTTTCGAGTATAACGGGTTTCTTCTAATTCTAATTTATCTAATTTATCAACAAATGGATGAAAACGATTTTTTTTAAATCGTAGATTTCTAATAAGGTAAACGGACCACTTTCTGACATCTTTAGAACCGCGGCCCCGGTTTGAAATATTAAATATATGAAATATTCTTTAAAATTATTCGTGTCGGCAATATTCGGTATAAAAAAATGCTTTTCAATTAGCCTGTAAATTTTGTTATATTTGACGAAAACTTTATTTATTATAGATATAAATGTATCGCCGGTATCCAAAAGTGCGGCAATGTCAGGAACTGGGACGTTTACCTAAGTGGTAAATAAAGTGGATTCAGAATGCAACCTGGCAAATTCTTTGCATTTCGGGGGTTCTAGCTGAATTTTTCATGCTCTGACCCCCCCTCACTTATTTTGACCATTTTTTGATCAGATAGCATTTTGAAAAAGAAACGACACATGTTTTTTTTTTATTAGTCCCTACGACGAATATTTTGGACATACGAATTATTGCAAAAATTTAAATTTTTCGAGATTTAGATATTTTGAATCGTTAATATTTTGGAAATTGACGGCCCTATCGAAAAATGTTCAAGATGAAATTTGTTCAGATTGCAAAGAGCTATATAATGTATATAAAAAATGCTAGTTTTGTTTTTCTAAAAGTTCGTTATATGACGTTACACAACAATATATCGTTTTGCAGAAAAAACGCCACTTTTTATAATTTTTATATACTTACAGAAAAATTCTGTTTAAAATTACGAAATTTTTAAGACCCTATTCAGAATGGGGACATTTTTTTGAAAGAAGTTCTACCTAATTCAAGTTTCTTTACTATCCTGAATTTTTCAGTAAAACTACTATTACGTAGAACTTTACGAAAAAAAATTCTGCCAGTCTGCATAGGGTCTCAAAAATTCATAATATTAAACAGAACTTTTCTGTAAGTATGTAAAAATTGTAAGTATAATAAAAATGTTTTGTAGTATAAGTTTAAACTCTTTGCAACTGATCAAATTTTATCTTGGATATTTTTCGGTAGGACTGTTCATTTCCAAGATATTAACGATTTTAAGAAATATCAATTCTTTAAATTTTTACAAAAATTCGTGTGTCGAAAATATTGATCGTAGCGCTAAACAAAAAACGTACCTTTTTTTTTCAAAATACTGTTTGATAAAAAATTGTGAAAATTATTGAAAAGGGTCAGGGTTAGAGCATGAAAAATCCAGTTGGAATCCTCTATTTGCATTTCGACTAGAAATTGCCATAAATTTAGTTTCCTTTGGCAGTATGATTTCACAAACATTTCACACCAAAAATGTTTCTGATAATGTGAAACAAACTTCTTTAACTTTCACTGCTTCTCGAAAATATCACAGATATAATTATAATCCCACAATAAAATTGATTTGAACGATTTATTGGAGGCTTCGGATAGTATCCGTATTGGTATGGAGAAATAGTTTGCAGAGCGTCAGAATGAGTAATTATAAAACAAAAATGACAGTCCTGTATTAATCACGACACCAATTTTTCAAATATTTCGAAAACATTGCCGAAATAGTATTTTATTCCACGTGGCCACCATTAAACATTATATTATCGCAAATACGTTTATCTATAATACAATGTGAAATTCTCTAGTGAGTTGTTTTAAAATAATTTTGTCGTCACTATCTGCATAACAATGATAAATATGCATAATATTTAACAAAGTGGTGTCTGGCAGGTTGTAATTTCTATTTTGATTCTCAGTTCTTGTAAATTCTTCCTCACTCTCAATGAATGAATTATGGAGATTTGAAAAAAAACTTGGATATAAAATTTAATGAGGGACTACAATTTTATCTCGGTAATCTGCATAATTTTTGAAGCTGTAATCGTATTGATGCCAATAAGCTGATTTATTTATTGGCTTAATTTTATTTGTCAGCTTCTCATTGGATTGTGCCTGTCGATTAAACGAGTCAAGACGTTTAAATCTCGGCCTTGGTAGTCAAAAAGTTTGTAGTAAAAATTAAGCTGCAATAATCTCCGAAACTTGGTCTTGTATTTATAACATTTTGCTTTTCAGTCCGCAGTCTTTAAAACAAAAAATACAACAGAAATCAATACGATTGTTGTTGAGTAACACATTGCATTGTAAAACAAAAATCTAATTATTTTCGCTCGAAAAACTTATATTTTTATAATTTTATACGAGTGAAATGAAAAAAAAAGAAAAAGAACTTTCAGTGTTACCGTGGAAGCTCGCACAGCTTGGCTCCACGCAGTTTACATCGGTAAATGGAGGGGCAAACCTCAGCGTTTAGTTTGGACGATTCCGCAAGACGCCCGAACTTTTCGGGTGTCTGATTGGTTCTTCACTCAGCTTACATGTCGACACATTAAGTAAGCTGTGCGAGGTTCCACAGTATTTGTAAACGACGATTATTGTCAAGATTTTGCTAGGCTAGATCCAGTATGTAGAATTTAAAGTACAATTTGTAACTATTAATTATACAGACGTTAGTATTATCTTGTGTGCTAATTAAGTAATAGGCTATAATTAGCCCCTATATGCTTTCAGTTTATTAAGGTAGCTCGATGATAATGGGCCGAAGTAAAAACAATGACTATTATGTTGTTATGAAATCATTTCGATAAAAAATATATCCCTTAGAGATGCTTTGTGGCAACATAAAAAGACCATTAGAAGTTGATTTTTATGTTGAAAAATAACATATCATGTGAAATAAATCACAGAGAGGTATGTTACAGCGTGTCTCTTGAACAGTTTTTCAGGCTGTGCTAACTCCTGAAGGCTTGATTTATGAAATTATTACATTTAACTATTGCGTTGTGATGACAATATCCTGTAATACAGTAACTTGTTATTAATAGTTTGAATGGAAAAAGTCAACATAACGTCGCAAAATGTAAGTCTCTTTTTAAATAATCATTTTTCGGATTCACAAAATCACGACCTGACCGTGGAGACAGACGATTCAAATTATAAGATGGATGAACCTCGAGTTATCAGAATCAACATTATTTTGAGATTATTAATGATCAGTCTATTTTCACTTTTTATAATTGGTATTTTTATAACCGCGCGCACAGGCGTATGTGACATCCATATGGACATTCTAGCAGGATTTTTCATGCTATGCAAAGAGCTACATGATGTATATAAAAATTTGTATTTTAGATTTTCGAAATTTTTCTTATCTGACGTTAAACAACAATATATCGTTTTGCAAAAAAGTGCTACTTTTTATTATTTTTATGTACTTACAGAAAAATTCGGTTTAAAATTAGGAAATTTTTGTGATCCTATCGATAATGGAGAGATTTTGTTTATAAGAAGTTTTACCTTATTGAAGTTTTATTCATAACCAGAATTCTTACGCAAAACTTCTATTACGCAGAACTGTTGAAAAAAATTTCACCTTTTTGAATAGGGTCTCAAAAATTTCGTAATTTTAAACTGAATTTTTGTGCATGTATATAAAAATGAAAAAAAGTGGCGCTGTTTTGCAAAACGTTAATGTCATATAACAAAATTTTAGGACAACGAAAATAACATTTTTCGTATACATTATGTAGCTCTCTGCAAACTGAACAAATTTCATCTTAGACATTTTTCGATAGGTCTGTTGATTTCCAAGACATTAACGATTAAAAACATTACAGACCACGAAAAATTTAAATTTTTACAATAATTTGCGTGTCGAAAATATTGCCAAACAAAAAAAATATGTGTCTTCTTTTCAAAATACAAAATAAAAAAAAAAATACAAGATAAAAAATTGTCAAAATTATTGAAGGGAATCAGGGTCAGAGCATGAAAAATTCAACTGGAATTCCCTATATATGAGGCATTCCAAATGAAGCGGGCCACCCTGATTTTCAATGTTCGTAGAGTGGGTTCATAATTTTTTTTTCCAGAGTATTTAGAGTTCCCCGAATACATACGAGTTATTTCAGATTTTTGATCACCATAGTTTTTCCACATTAAAATACGCTTTTTTAATTTTTTTTTCGTAATTAATAATAGACAATAAATTTTTTAAAACGTAAATCCTGAACGGCGCCCCTTTAAAAATCTGAAAAAAATCACAAACACTCATCTCAAATAGTACAACAAACTGACAAATTTAGAAAAATATCCTAAATAAGAGGGAGGTCGGCCGAAAAAAGTGGCCCAGTTGATAAAGAATGCCTCATATTTGTTACGGTCATATTTTGCAATACATTATGAGAAAACTCGGGTTATTGATATAACAACCCCGTTTTTCCTATACGAGCAATCTTAAAACTACCTTCTTTTGAAATTAAATATCTAGAGAACGGGAAGACAATGTCCTTTTCCCGGGCTCTATTTATTAAGCTCTATTTTAGGCTCCACTTTATTAAAAGTAAAATAAAATACTTTTTAAAAAAAGCTTTTCATCATCGAACTACCTTAATAACAAGGAGAAAATACTGAGAAAAATATCAATCGCAGAGCAGATAGATTTTGTTCGAGGATCTTCGTAGCTGGAGAAAAATAGATTATGAAGAAGCATATTCTTATCACTAGTCACTCAATCGATACGAAAAACTGCACTTCAGGGATTATTCATTTAAGCACGGATGATACGTTTACTGGAAGCGAGAAAGATCGCTAGTAAAATTGACGGATTTGATAAAACTGTAGGCATTCTGTACGCAACGACGCGAGTCATTGATTTCGCTGATAGAAAAATCTACGATCTGGTGTCACTCTTAGAATATCGTTGAAGGGATTGATTCGCATTAAATAATATCATTGGTACAATATATTTTGTAATAACTTTGGTCCCTTTGAGGATGTTTTACACATACATTCCTAATCAAAAGTTTCATTCAATCAGAATTTTCGTACTTTGCGACGGGAATAAAAAATCTGTAATTTATTGATGTAATTAAAGATCCTAAAAACATTGATTTTCTATTATAGTAATGCCGAAGAATCAATAAGTTATATTAAATCAGGTTTTTCCTCATTGAACCGGAAAATCTCCATTTTTCAAAGAATTTTTTAATTGTATTTTTAAAATTGTAGGTCTCTAATATTTGGCAGATCTTTACTTCGTATCGTAGTGAATATCCTGTAAAATTTTCAGGCAAATAAAAAACCAGACACACCGTTTTTTGTCGGCAGCTGGCGAAATTACCCATATGTATATTAATTAATATAAGATTACCCCAGTCAGTTGACGGATAACGAAACGGACCGCAATAAAAGGGCGAAACACTTTTCTGTTGTCGTTTGGGGTTTTCTTTGGTTTCCGCAATCGTAAAACGAATCGAACTTTTTTTTTCCAAAGTTTGCTTCGTTCCGTTACCGATTTATATAACCGAAAAAAGACCGATTTTTTTTTTGTGATTTATAAGATTTTTGTTAGCGTTTAATTAAACCCGTTATTTTGATCTTTCAATTACATATTCGACAGACTCGTTCATAAAGGCGATTCAAAAAACGGTGATTGTTAGATATCGATTTGCTCATTCATATTTCGATATCATGTTATTAAAAAAATCTGCAAATAGTGAAATTTAAGATTTTCATGCCAGAATGGTCTGAAAAGTAGTTTAGAAACATTGTCTGGATGTATGTATGTGTGCGTGTGTGTGTGGGTGTGATGAAAGGCCTAAAATTCATATGACCATAACTTGTAAGCTACTCGACCAAATCAAGTCGAATTTAGACAACATGTACAGCACTGGCTTCCATTTGTATGATTTTTATAAAAATCGGTTCTCGCATTTCAATTTTATAATTTTTTTTAAGTTTTGAAAAATGTACGCAATCGCTCTGGCTCGAACGAATTTTTAGCTATCGGGCCAAAATTTCGTACTAAATTTTAACAAAGCGATGCAACCGATCGAGATTGAATATTTCGAAAAATGACCGTTTTGCTCTAGCTCAAGGCAAATTCCAACAAATAAACCGAAATTTTTTACAGACGAAAAATAACATTCAGTGCTACTACGTACCAAATTTAGTGATGACTTGGTAAAGCGGTTCCTATTTTACGTGATATTGATATTTTTTAAGCAATGTGCAGAGTTCTACTTTGCATCCGTATGTTCATCTTGTTCATCTTAATGAATCATGAAATTGTGAAATTGTGAGTTTATTAACGAAATTCACTTAACGATTTTTGAAATTTTCATATCGATGCTGCAGTATTAAGGTAGTCATGTCAGGAAGGCAAATTAAACTGATGTTCATGAACTTTTGGCTTATTGTAATTGAGCTATTCAGCTTTACTTCTCCAAAATTTGGATGGTACTTACCGATAAATTGAATAAATAATGAAAATTTGAAAAACGATCTTTTTCCCACGGCACTTACGGGAGTATTAGTGAAATTAATCTTTCAATCGATAATTAACATACTTAGATCAAAGATAGAAAAAAGATACAAAGTACCGCAAATTCGAAAGTTATTTGCGAATTTTTGCGTATCATAAAAAAATGAAGTCACTGAACCTATGCTAAAGTAAACTACTATTAAAGTACACGATTCCGGGCCAGATGACATTACCTAACCTAGCTATCAACCGATTTTCAAGATGTCGCCGTAAAAACGAACTCAAAATCGTACTGAAAAAATAATTTACTTGCAAAAAATTGTGTTAACCTACTTGTAAATATTTTCACAAATTCCCGATTGCTTTCGTATTATCATTGTTACAGTCAAAATGAATTATATAATAAATTTTCGATGTCATATAGATGCTGCTTTCTATGACTCCGGCGTACTGACAGCTCTTTTAAGGATTTTATACAGGTTAATAGTTTCGAAGATTTTTTCCGGATTCATTTCTTTTTGTAGAGAGAAGTACGACAATTTTTTAAATATATTAAAAAATGTTTTTACCCACATGGTTGCTGGGATATAAATTAACAAAATTCAGTATTTAACATGGGCAGTATGCGATGGAGCATGAGGACTGTCGTATAATCGGCAAAAGCGTATGTTGACAGAGAACTTAGAATGATAAATATGTATTTTTCGTACGTATTGAAGACTTGGCTTCACATAGAAATTAAAAAATCCGTGTATGCCCACATTTTAAGGAGGCATCTGCGGGTCATGCTAGTCAACCAACGCACTATTAGAACTTTTCATATAAATGACAAAAAAATTGAAATTTGTAGTGCATATTGCTCTACATTTCCCCTTCAATCACTGTGTAGGGTGTTAAGGCGAAATGTAATTTCCTTCTATTTTATTTTTACGAATTACGAAATGCAAAGTCACTCTTATGACTATTGTGCCAACCTTATTTTGAGCGAAATAAAGTCGGCTGTTCGCGAGTGGCATGAAGTTGGCTGACCAACTTTAACTTTTTTAACTTTTTCTTTTTTATATCATTTGATAATCGTTAGATATTGATTGATAGTCTAATATCAATGTTTGATAGTCGAAAGTTTTTTTTTTAAATAAAAATCAAAATATACCCTGAAGATAGCGGAATTTTTTTTATTTTTCCACCGAATCTAATTTTTGTTAGTCCTATCGATGCGGAATCGTTTGATAGTACGGAATTAGTTTTAAACTTATTTGATAGTCCACTTTTCGACCGAAAATATGAAAAAAAACTGTAAAGTGTAATCAGCGTGTTACATTACCGGGTCGTGTGGTCACATTACCAGAAATGGAACGGTAATATAACCGCCTGTTTTAATTTTTCACCAAAATCAATTAAATTTGCATCCAATCGATGCGGAATCGTTTGATAGTTAACAATTAACAGATAATATCGATTGATAGTCCACGGTGTGTAAAAAAAATGAAAAAACGCTTTATAAGGCACGGTCACCTGGGAACATAACCTAAAATATCAAGTTTTGCGCTAAAATTAATTTAATGCACACGAAATCAATGCGGAATCGTTTGATAGTTGATAATTATCGTATGATACCGTTTGATAGTTCATAGTTCGTCATCAAAAGAATTTAGAAAACTTTATGCGCTTCATAGAGCCCCGCCAGATCGCAGCATAACCTGAAGTCGATTAAACGTATACGCAATCAATGCGAAATCGATTGATAGTTGGCAATTATCGTATGATAACGTTTGATAGTCCACGGTTTGTCATAAACAGCATTTAAAAAACTGTATGCGCTTCATGGGGCACGGTTACCTGGGAACATAACCTAAAATATCATGTTTCGCGCAAAAATTAATTCAATGCACACGTAATCAATGCGGAATCGTTTGATAGTTGATAATTATCGTATGATACCGTTTGATAGTTCATAGTTCGTCATCAAAAGAATTTAGAAAACTTTATGCGCTTCATAGAGCCCCGCCAGATCGCAGCATAACCTGAAATCGATTAAACGTATACGCAATCAATGCGAAATCGATTGATAGTTGACAATTAGCCGTAGGTGGTCCGACCCTTTGGACTATTAGTGCATCGTCTTTGCCATTCTCTCATTAGAGTATGATCAAGGTTTTCTTTGATAGTATCTTCATTTTCCCCGGGTGTAAATCTTAAACCATTGATTTCGAAGGGGATGCTTTTTCGAATATAGTATCCACAAGCGTATTTCCAGACCATTAGGTCAATTGGGGGAACCCCAGCAATGACCGTTATTGCATCTTCTGATGCGGTCCTGTAGGCCTTTGTTACTTTCAGAAGAACGTGTCTCTGATCATTAAGTAACATCTGCTTCGTTCCTTTCTTAAGCAGGTCCGCCCAAGCGGCGGCTGCGTAAATTATGATCGGAACAAAGATTCCTTTGTACAGGATTTTTAGGCACTTGTGTCTGAGACCCCATTTTGACTTTGCAATTCGTGCAAACGCATTAAAAATAAGCTTGCATTTTGCAGTTATTGTACAGATGTGTGCGTTAATCGACAACCTCTGTCCGTAGTGGACACCCAGGTATCGCACTACATTTTTCATTGGTATTTGCCTCCCTTGAATTTTTATTCCGGGAGGTCTTCTTATGTCCAAATGTCCTTTAAGTACGATCATTTCACTTTTTTCTGACAGTTTTAATTTCTGATTAATACACCAACTGTCGATTTCAGTAGTAACTGCCTGTCCGGCACGTTCGAGGCTCAGACGGCTGTCACCACTTATTACTACTAGCAGATCATCTGCATAAGCAATATGTTTAACATTCAGATCTTTTAGTTTGTGCAATAGTGCATCAAACACCAGGTTCCAGCATGATGGACCCAGGATGGAACCTTGTGGACATCCCTTTGTTACTTCTTTTATCACCTTACAACATTCTGTGACAATGCTGACCTTGCATTCGGCAAGATATTTTTTCATAAGCCCAAATACATTTGTGGGACAGTTCCTGTCTCGGAGCCCCATCAGTATACTGGGCCACCAAAGGTTATCAAAGGCACCGGAAATATCGAATAGCAAAGCTAATGCGGATTTCCCTCCAGCTTGTTCAACATATTCTCGAAGTTGGCGCAGGGCATCTTCAGTCGAGAGCCCTGGCCTGAAACCAAACTGCATTTCTGAGCAATACTCTTCTCCGTGGAAGGTAGCTCTGAGTCTTTTTATCATTAATTTCTCAAGGGCTTTGCCCATTATGGGTAGCAGACATATCGGACGGTAGGACTTTGGGTCCGTTTCATCCCTGTCCACTCCCTTTTTGAGAACACATATGGAACCTATTTTCCACGCTTTTGGGAATATACCCCATTTCAGGCATCCATTGTAGAGGAGAGTGAGTTCGTCGAGAATGCTCAAGGCAGCTTTCTTGAAGGTCTCTACCTCAATTAGGTCCAGGGCAAGGGCTTTGCCGTTGTTTAACGACATTACCGCCTGCCTGACCTCTTGTCTCGTGAAGGCTTCACAATCTAGTGTGTCTAGATCCTCTCGAAAGTGCTCTCGTGTTGCACTTTGTCGTGGAGTTTCATTTTGTTCTACGTCATCGGGGACGAGTGGATCAAGTAGCTTTTGGGCCGTTTCGGACCAAGTGGTCGTCGCGGCGCCATCGGCCTGTGCAATAGTGCTCAGAGCTTTGCGGGTTGAGCACTTTTTTTGTCGTAACTTTGTACGTTATTCCCCATGGGTTTTTGTTACCTTCATCAGTAGCAAACTTCTCCTAACTAGAGGATTTTGCTTCTGAGACCATTGTATGGTATTCAGTGAGTTTTTGTCTATAAACCAGCTTATGTTCTGTGCGCCGAGGTTCGTCCGTTATTCTTTGATAACGCCTCCGCGCTTTATTGACCTCTTTTTTCATTGCAGTCAGGTCTAGTGACCACCAGGGTGCCGACCTGACATACGTGCGTTTTCGTGGTATGGTTGATATAGTTGTGTTCGTAATCAACTTCACAATTCTATTTGCTAGAGGTTCGACATCTTCCGCAGAGCGGTTGATATCGCAGTTCCTCGTGAGGTTTTCCTTCCTCAATTAGGGTTTCGAACGATTCCCAGTCTGCCTTATGCAGGGCGAATCGTTTATCTCGGGTCTGAAGGTGAATTTCACCTTGACTTCGAAATTCCACCTCAATTGCTCTATGATCACTTGTGGTCCACCCTTGGTGAACCTTCCAATCGGACGCCACAGGCACGAATTGTTCCGTTACCAGTGTGACGTCTATATTGGATTCTCCATTCGCCGTAGCAAATGTATGAGGGTTTCCTGATTCATTGAGAACAATGAGGTTGAATTCTGAGATAAAATCCTCTAGTTTTCTCCTCTATCGTCCGTTCTATCCGAGTGCCATAGCGATGACTTTGCATTGGCATCGGCGGCGATTATTACTTTTTCGTTTCTGAGCGTAGTCAGAATATTTCTCAACCGTTCAATGTAAGGTTCAATGCAGTGTGAGAACTTGCAGTACATGCTCACTAGGTACACTGGGTCCGGGGGGCCGGTGACCTCGATGCAGACGCAATTAGCGCTGCTGAACTGTGTGTTTCAGCACAGTGTAATTGTTATTGTGCACAACAATAGCTGCACGTGGCATTTCATTCTGGTTATTACCAGTAATGATTTCGTTTGGACCCCACTCCGTGACCTTTCCATAGTAATGGTAAGGTTCTTGCAGGAGTATGAAGTCACTTTTTTGTTTGCACAGCTTTATCTTGGATCTCGTCCGATACTTTGCTCGCTTTGCCAGCGTTTAGCTGGATTATCCGAAGTAATCGGTTAGAATTGTTGTTCGCCATTTTCGGAATTTTGGTATCTATTCGGCACTTGTGGCCGCCGCAAGCGCAATTGCTTAGCCTTTTCAAGTGCTTGCTTATAGGAAGCGCAGAGTCTGCTGTTAATCGAGTGATTAGCAGGCTTCTTGTTTCTTTTGCACAAAGCACACCTGCGTGGCTGTTCCTTTTTAGGGCAACCGGCAGAGTTATGACCGTCTTCCGCACAGAAAGAACAGGTCTCCTTTTCACATCTGCAAGATTTTGCAATGTGACCGAGGCCTTGGCACTTAAAGCACCTACTAAGGCCCAAGTGAGTCTTGGACCTTGCACGATGACCAGTCAAGGTACACCCGCCTCGACTTTCATATTACTGCACGTATCTCTGGCGTGACCTCGACCACCACGTTAACTGCGTCCTCTCTACGCTTGCCCGTTTTAAAACGGTTCTGAAAACCCTTGCTGAACATCTCTTTCGAGATGCCAGTGGACTCATAGGCCGGGTTCTGGGTATATACAGCCTCTGTCAGCTTAGTTCCAGAGGCGAGTTCCAGGGGTACATCGTAGATGATGACCCTGGGACCCTGTTTTTCTACGTCCATTACATTCAGACCACTACCCTGAATGTTTGCACTGTTTTTGAGCTTGTCGAGATCTGCCTTGGTGGCTGTCTCAACAATAAGACTGTTGTCTTTTGCTTTCCGTATGTTACGGATTTTTACGTTTTCCCTGCATGGGTTGAAGACACTCACTAGACGTCACTGCTCTCGGCAATGTCTTGCGCGGGGCGAATGACGACCATATTTCTTTCTATCGGCTTGGCGGGCCGTTTGTTTTTCTTTGCATTGGGTTTGCTGACCCTTTGCTTTTGCTTTGGTTGGTGCTGCGCTTGCGGTTGTGTTGGTTTCCCAGCAACCTGGACATTAGATCTTGCAGCTTGTGCGTATGATCGAGGCACATGAGTTTGGGCCGACGTTGTCGGTCCTCCCTCCAGGAGACGTTTCAAGCGAGCGTTCTCCTCTAGAAGAGCACCCACCAAGAGCTCAAGGCTTGAAACCCTTTGCTCCATGGTCAAGTGACTCTTTCCAGCTTCCGAGGCACCCTTTTTCGGGGCCGATTTAGGCTTCTGAGCGCTTGCAGCGTCTGCCATTTCGATAGAATCTAGTTCTTCGATAAGGTCCTCGTTACCATTTCCAGTCGAGATTTCTCGACGTGGAATTTTGGGTTCATTGCCCATTGTTGCGCTTTAGGGCCCTGGTTTGCGCTTTCTTTGAGTCTGATTTTCACCCTGGCTCTGGGGTTGACTCTAGCTCTGCAGCTCTTTTGGCACCTCGTATACCTCTGCGAGCAAGCTGAATCGGTTGCTCTCGGCCACCGAAACAGCAGACCCGGCGGATACCGGTCTTAATCCGCCTTTGGAGGTCTAGCGGAGTTCGCTTGTTCCTCTTTGTCAGGTCCTCGTCCTGACCTTGACCTACTTCGACTGCGACTATTGTCGGACGAAGTAGGCGTGTTTGAGCCCGTTTCCGAGCCCAAACCGCGCTTGTGGCGCATCGCCTTCTTACCCTTCTTCTTTTACCCCTGTCACCATTCTACGATCTGAGTTTTGATAGAGGTCTCCCAATCGTATACGTTACTATCAAAAACTCTGGTACTTTTGGTTCCCCGATCACTTAAGATCGGGTATCCCCCCTTGCCACGCGGAGGCAGTACCAAGCACAGCGATTGTTTTGTATGAACTGAGAGCTGTAAAATTTTGCCTGACCGAGTCAGAAAGCCCTTTTTGCACTTTGTTCGTCTTTCAAATTTTTGCTATATGCACTTTTTCACAGGATATTCTTAATTACTGTGCCCCAAGGGGACAGAAACGGTACGTCAGTATCTAGACGAAGAAATTGAAAGAATTTGTAATGAAATGGTGAAATAAAGTGTTGGCGCACAGCCGCCTATATTAGGTTAGTTTCTTTAGAAAGGATATAAAAAGAAAAAGGCTGATAGGGTCTCTGATCCGGAATGTTCTCAATTCCTCGTTGTGCAGAAACGGTACATCCGCATTTAGACGAAGAAATTGAAAGAATTTGCAATGAAATCGGAAAAGAAAGAACACTCGTAGGCCTCCTAATCAAAGGCCGCCACGCCGGTATCTAGACGGAAATGGCATCTAGACGAAGAAATTGAAAGAATTTGCAATGAAATGGTGAAAGAAAGTGTTGGCGCACAGCCGCCCATATTAGGTTAGTTTCTTTAGAAAGTATATAAAAAGAAAAAGAAGGCTCATAGGCTTTCTGATCCGGAATATTCTCAATTCCTCGTTGTACAGAAACGGTACGTCTGTATCTAGACGAAGAAATTGAAAGAATTTGCAATGAAATCGGAAAAGAAAGAACACTCGTAGGCCTCCTAATCAAAGGCCGCCACGCCGGTATCTTGACGGAAATGGCATCTAAACGAAGAAATTGAAAGAATTTGCAATGAAATGGTAAAAGAAAGTGAATATTGTTACAACAGATGTGAAAACAATTGCTATGGCAATAAAAGTGGAGGGATATTATCATTTCCACACCACTATGAAGTAGATAATACGGCGCGTTTTTTTTTTAACATCCGATTCTTCAGACTTTTGAGTGAAGCTCAAAATTTTGAATAATCATTCCAAAGATATGTAATAATAATTTCATCAAAATGGTAACTCAAATGTAAAGTATGGTCAAACTTCTGATTAATTGGATGCAAGTTGTCTCCCCAGTAGGCCTAGTCAACTTATGAGTCCCGAGCCCAGTAGGCCTAGTCAACTTACTTTTTTCAATATCAACGACATTAAAGAATTTACTAATGTTGGCGCACAGCCGCCCATATTATACATTTAGAATGTTCAATTTTGGCGCACAGCCGCCCATATTATACATTTATAATGTTCAATGTTGGCGCACAGCCGCCCATATTATACATTTATAATGTTCCTCGACAGCCACCCGATTATTAAGACAAACATAATCATACTCATACTGATATTCATACTCATAATCGAACTTATATTTACACACACACATATACATATATCACTGGAAAACATCTTTCCATACAACATTCTCAATTTCATCAAAATCTTCTGAATCATTTGCGATATATATTTGCTCTGCAGTTTTACACCTTGACAATGCTACGTACAGTTGTCCATGCGAAAACAAAGACCTTCGAAAATATATACCAACTTTGTCTAAACTTTGCCCTTGAGTCTTATTAATAGTGATTGCGAATGCAAGAACAATAGGGAATTGTCTTCGATACAGAACAAACGGAAGAGAAGAAAATTCGCCCGTATCCATATTATTCTCGGGATAAAAGCACAATTGCCTGCGTGCGTACCTGTGATTATTTCTACTTTTATATTGAATTTAAATATTGCAATCATTTTCATTCTAGTTCCATTGCAAGATCCATCTTTCATGCTCAAATTTCTAATAAGCATCACAATTGCTTCAACTTTTAATGTTAATTTATGAACTGGGAGACCTGGAAATCTCAACGAATATAAATATTCTATTGGATAATTTAAATCAACATCGATATCAGCTTGATCAACTCCTTTGTGTTTGGCATAGTCAATACTATAATAAGCCCTTTTTTCGTTTGGAATTTTTTCTAATATTTTATCATTTAATCGATAAACATCATCATTATGGCGAGCTAAAATAACGCGATTCGATAGATCATCTGTATTGTTAATTGTTGAACCATATATGGCTGTACAAATATCTTCAGTTTTCCAGTTTTCAGGTATTTCCAATGATTCTATATTACCCTTTCCAATTTTCAATAAAAATGCCGAAAATTTTGTATCGATCGTACGCATATTTTTATTTAATTCTAGTTTTTTAAATAGATGCCTTATACGTGAGAATTTTATTGTTTCTTTAATAATACTAAACTTTGTTCCATTTTTAACAACCGGAATAATTTGCCGAAAATCACCACCCAATATAATCAATTCCCCTGCGAATGGAAGGTGATCGATGTTGCAACAATCACGAAGAGTTTTGTCAATAATTTCTAATGCTTTTTTAGGTACCGTAGAGGCCTCATCCCAAATTATAACATCACTTTCCCTTAATCTTTTTTGTCTGATTCTAATTTTAAAAATGAAGTCTCTACACTGGTCAAATCTAAAGGCAATTTAAATATTTTATGACTTGTCATTCCTCCGGGTAGTAGAATCGATGCAATGCCTGTCCATGCTATAGCCAATACTTTTTTTTCCATTTCCTAAAAAATAATAAATCAATGCTTTGTAAAGAAAAGTTTTCCCTGTACCTCCAGGTCCATCGATATAAATCATCTTATGACTTTCTTCAGTTATACGATCAAAAATATACTTTTGATCGGCATTCAATTGCGCAATTAATTTTTCAGATTCACTTTTATGACACAACATTATTTCTTTTTCTTCTTCAATACTTATATTTATTTCTAAATCATTATCTGCTTCTGGAAGCCCAAAATCTGTGCATCGCATATTCTCCAACTTAAAAATTTCATTTATTTCTTGCAATGCTGTATTTTCGTGATTATTCAGAAAACCCTCACAAAAATATTCTTTAAATTTATGCCAAATTGCTCGCGATAACACAAAGTTATCAGAAATAACAAACCACGCAAAAAATTTACGCAACTCAGTAGGCATCATGATGGCACATGCTTCTTCGAAAATATTAAACATTTCAGTATCACTTTCAACTTAGCCCATCGCAATTGCTGTTTCTTTAAATGTATTGTAGGTTACATTTTCATAAGATTTTAAATCCTGAAAACATGTTGCTCCTTTAATACGATGTAATATTAATTTTAGATGGAAGCGTTCTACATCTTTTGGACTGACACTGACAACTCGACCAATTGCTTTAGAAAATATACGACGCTTTTCCCAATTTTTTTCTGTATATTAAACATATAATGTTCTGGAATGGTGACATAAATAAATTTTCGTGCGCTCTCATCGGATTCGTTAAGCTTAAACCACGCCGTTAACGTTGTCTCATTTTTAATCAAAGCATCTTTTTCTTTATTTTCTTCAAATATAATATGTTGTTGCTTTTCTACGTGAACTGCTAAACGAACAATAGGATGCGATCTATCTGAAAGTGGCAGTTCTATACGCCAGGCAGCTTTCATAGAACTAAGGTAACGGCTATCAATGTAATCTGAAATTTCATCATAGATATTCTTGGGAACATTTTTTTTTACCATTAAATATGCTCGATCGAGTCCTTTATGCAGATACGCATAAATATACTTAACACTCAGAATAGAAGCGCAATATTCAACGTTGCAATGACATTTATATTTAGTGAGAATTTCCGGGTTATATGGAACAACCATAGAATTATCAACTGCTATAAAATCATGATTAATTTTCTTATTGTATACATGTCCAGCATTACGATTATCCCTACGTCTATTCTTAGGAAAACCATTTTTTTCAAATTCTGTATAATCATAAAACTGTTTAGGAATTTTTTTTGAACATATATGTTTTTCTTTATCGTAACACGGAGAATAATCCGTATGAGGTCCTACATGGACCTCATACGGATTATTCTCATATGTTTTACATATGTTTTATAACCAATTCTTATAGTTCACTATCGCTCGACGGAATTTCTGCGCTTATGTATTTGTCGATAGCTTCCGGTGTCGTCAATTTGTTTTTATAATCTAAAACAAACAGCATATGTGCGTGAGGTAGGCCACGTTTTTGGAACTCAATTGTGTAAACGTATGCTAATATTTTTCCAAACATTTTCCCTTTTATAATGTCCGACAAAAGAGCTCGCAGCTTAACATAGAATAAACGTACCGTAATATTCGCAATGTCATTACATGTTGTACCGCGTGGAAATTTACTCAGTATTCTCGCTAACTCTGGCCACTTAGGATTACATGTCATTGTTATAAACAAATTTGGCCGACCAATTGCTCTAACAATGGCCATTGCATGTTGATAATTTTGATGCATATGTGTAGGGCTACCGAAATATGTAGATAGCAAAACAACAACATTACCTAAACGCTGTGATTTATTGCAATGATTTGGATTATTTAGAACGCTTCGTGCTACATAATCAACTACTCCTTGGTAGCATTCAATGCGTAATTTCTTCTGATTATGTCGAAAAAAATGTAATCTATTATTTTCGATGATAATATATGCTTGGATAACGTACTGTTGCGTTAAACGACCACTAAATAAAATTGGATAGAACTTATTATTGGGTCTGTACGCCAAGCGATATGCATAATATTGTAAAGCCGTGAGTCTTTTTGCACTATTATAATGCTCAAATGATGGATTCCATCCTAAATCTCCACATGGAAACATTATCGGAAAAGTTGTGGGGTCAACATGAAACGATAATTTATTCATGTATGTATGAGAATCAACTCCTTCAGGACATTTTGGATAGACACATAAATCGAATGGGGGAATTTCACCATCCTTTGAAACAATTAATGCCGCGAATTCGGCGTTAGACGGCGAATTATGACGGTGTTTATTTAATCTGATATTACGAACAAAATATAAGTAATATTCGGAAAGTGTTTCGTTTTTGGTTATCTCGTACAAATTTTTATATTTTTTGGCATGCGGATTATTATTCAGTACTTTTGTTATGATCTCTATATGTTTTTTAGACAAATTATTATTCTCTTTTAATCGTTGTTCCGTTGCGTCATAATTATCATAAATATAAATTTGATCACCGTTTGGAGGCTGATTTCTTTTTGCAAGAATACTATTTGGGGTTGCATGGCAAACTTGACCCTGAATTTTCAAGTTCTCAACTCTGTTTGAGAAATCGTTTGAGCGGTTTCTCGGATGGTGGAACGGGTGATAAAAATAAAGTTTCCTCTACACAGGTTTTCATAACAGTAATCTCGTATATTCTTCAAACAAAAACACTTGAGAACGCAAGGTGGCGATGAGTTGACCGTTGAGCGTGAGAGATACCGAACCGATTGTATTAATAGATTCGCGATTATTTGAGCGTTGAGAATGTCCCGAAATGAATCGAACAGTTGTTATTGAGCTGTCGACTCGATGAGACACACGATAAATGAGAATTTCGAGGTGAGAAGACTGTAAAAGTAAGTTAGTAACACGGAGCGAAGTGAGCGTTGCGCGATCCGGAAACGGAAGCAGTAAATCGGCCATTGCCACGTGGCAGCATGTCGCGCGCGCGGTGCGCGAAGCGCATGCGTCGGCAGTAGATATTAAGTCGCCGCGAGGTGCTGCCGAGCAGCGGTCACTCAAGCAATTCGCGTGTTTGGAGGGGGATTCTCCAACATTCTCCCCGCCATCAGCAATGGTTTGCTGATGAGTCGTCGCCATGGTCCGGTTGAGAAGTCGGTAGTGGTGAGAGCTTGCTGAGTGGCCGAGTGAGAGTGGTGGTAGCCGTTTTAATGGTCGCCACCCTGGAGAGTCCGTCCTTGCCCTGGTGGAGTTCCATGACTCTGGCGAGTGGCCATTTGCATGGCGGTAGACGCTCATCTGTAAGTAAGACAAGAGAGCCGACCTTAACGGTGTTAGAGGCATGATGCCATTTTGAGATCGATTGTTGTCTCTGCAGATAATGAGCAGACCACTGCGCCCAGAAAGATTGCACTCTTTGTTGAATGAGCTGCCAATGAGCAAGACGAGCAGTGTTGAGATCCAGCAACGAAGGCTCTGGCAAAGTGGTGAGCGCACTCCCAATGAGGAAGTGCCCCGGAGTGAGAGCTGAGACGTCAGATGGGTCGTCGGTGAGCGGTTCGAGCGGTCGAGAGTTGAGAATCGCCTCGATCTGAGAGAGCATCGTGGTGAGTTCCTCATAAGTGAGCAACGTGTCTCCCACGGTTCGCCGGAGATGGAACTTGGTGGATTTTACGACGGCTTCCCACTTTCCGCCCATGTGTGGAGCAGCCGGGGGATTGAACCTCCACTGACTGTGATCCTTTGAGATGATCGCTGTGATTACTCGGTGTTCTTCCGAACTCTGATTGAACAGCCGACGTAGAGCTGCGTCTGCACCAACAAAGTTCGTGCCGCAGTCCGAATACATGGTGTGAGGAATTCCCCTTCGGGCAGTGAAGCGCCGATAGGCAGCGATGAACCCATCCGTTGAGTAGTCGCCGACCACCTCCAGGTGGACAGCCGATGTTGAGAAGCACACGAATACGCCGATCCAGCCCTTGTATGTTTTAGAGCCTCGACCTTTGATGTTCTTGACTGTAAGCGGTCCAGCGTAGTCAACGCCCGTGTGTAGAAACGGACGTGAAGGAGTAACTCGCGAGAGAGGTAGTTGGCCCATCAGTTGCTGGGCACGGATCCCCCTCTGACGAGCACACACAACACACCTTAACACGTGCGATTTGACTGGCGCTCGACCTCCGATGATCCAGCATGTTTGCCGGACGTGCGCCAGGGTGAGCTGAGTTCCTCCGCGCAAGGTTCTCTGGTGAGCTTGTTCGATGAGTAGAAGTGAGAGCCTTGCGTGTCGTGGAAGGATCGCAGGATGCTTTCCTTCCGTGGTGAGTGCAGAATGGGTGAGTCTTCCTCCAACTCGAATAACCCCTTGCCCGTCGACAAAGGCTGTAAGTCGAGCGAACGTGTGGCTGCTGGGCAACGTCGATCCCGACGTGAGCGTTTTCAATTCCGATGAGAAAAATGCCGATTGAGTGGCCTTGATCCAGAACAACCTGGCCTGCTCCATGTCGTCAGACGGCACGAGAACAATCGGCTGCTCTAGCTCCTTGCGCAATTTCCGAGCGAGTCTGAAACACAAGGCAGTGACTCGAAACAGTTTGTGAGCAGACGAGACCTGATAAATAAGGTCCCAATGATAATCGACTTTCGGAGCAGCCACGAGAAGTGAGATACCGGGACGAGCCTCATGTGCGCTGAGACTCTCCGGCAGCTGAGGTTGAGCAGGCCATGAGCTTTGCAATTGCGTCATCCATGGTGGTCCCGTCCACCATAGTGAGTGGTCTCTGAGCTGAGCAGTCGATACGCCTCTAGATGCGCAATCCGCAAGATTGCTTGTGCTAGGAACATGGCGCCACTGAGCATCTGGCTTGAGTTCCTGGATTTGCGTGACTCTGTTTCGCACGAAATCCTTCCAGTGAGAAGCGTGAGAGCGTATCCATCTGAGCGTTATGAGCGAGTCCGTCCACAGATGAGTTTCTTCCGTGTCCAGCTTGAGTGTAGCTTGGACGTATTTGGCAAGTTTTGCCAGTAGCAGCGCTGCGGTGAGTTCCAACCTCGGGATAGTGAGCCTTTTGAGCGGTGCGACCTTGGTTTTGGCGCACACCAGAGAAGCCTGAGTGCCTGTGGACCGTGAGAACACGGTAATATAAATAACCGCGGACATCGCAAATTGAGATGCGTCAGAGAAGCCATGAATAACAATTTTCGAATTGCTCCATGTGTTGAGCCAACGAGGGAGTGAGATCCTGGCCAGGTTTGAGAGATCTTCCCTGAGCTTGAGCCACCTTCCCGACACGTCCGTCGGCAAGGCGTCGTCCCAATTGACCTTGTGCAGCCACAATTCTTGCAAAAGCATTTTTGCTCGAATCGTGACCGGTGAGATGAACCCCAGAGGGTCAAAGATTTGAGCCACCTCTGAGAGTATGAGTCGCTTCGTGAGCTTACCGGGTTGAGCTGAGATGTTTGAGGAAAACACAAACTTATCCCCGTGAGACGTCCAGTTGATTCCGAGTATCTTGGTCGCGCAATCGTCCAGTGAAATTGATGTACTTGCTGTGCTCGCCGGTGAGAATTCCTTGAGCAACTCTGGATCGGTTGAGTGCCACTTGGCCAACGGGAAACACCCCGCGTCGCACAAGTTCTTCAGCTGGTGAGCGATTTCAATGAGTTGAGCGGATGAGTCGGCTCCTCCGAATATATCGTCCACGTATCTTCCCTGTGTGAGTGGTGGCAAGGCCAGCGGAAACTGATGACCTTCGTCCTCTGCCAATTGTAGCAACGTCCGAACTGCTAAGAACGGCGCGGCTTTCGTCCCGTACGTCACCGTAGTGAGCTGGTACGGCACCGGGTTGCCGTGGTCGTCGATCCACAAAATTCGTTGCAGATCCCAGTCGTACCGATGTACTCTTATTTGCCGAAACATCTTCGTGATGTCGGTGGCAAAGAGATGCCGATGGAGCCTGATCCAGATGAGAACGTCAGGAATGTTGAGTTGAAGCTTGGCTCCCGTGTGCATGAGATCGTTCACGGAGTAGCCTGAGGTGGTGGCACATGAGCCGTTGAAAACCACCCGCAGCTTCGTTGTTGTGCTGTCCGGCTTGAGAACTCCATGATGCGGCAAATAATAATGAGTGCCGCATTGAGCTGAACTCGTCGACGCCTCGACCATGTGGCCGAGTTGCCTGTACTCCTCCATGAATTGGTGATAGAGGATGCGATAGTCGGCATCCCGCTCGTGTCTTCTGAGCATCTGCCGCAAACAGCGGTGAGCTGCGCCATAAGACTCACCCAGATGAGTGAGTGCCATCTTCATGGGAATACGGACAGTGTATCGTCCAGTTGAGTCTCTTGAGTGAGTTGTGCGAAAATGAGTCTCACATTCCTCTTCGTCTGAAGTGAGCTGGCTTGAGTTATCGGACGGGATCTCTTCCTGTACCCAGAATTGGGTGAGCAATTCTTGAAGAGTAGTATCTTCCCGCTGAGCCGACGCAGTGAGTGAGTGGTACACGTGTGTCTGAGGAACAGACACGGGTCCAAGGACAAGCCAACCGAAAATAGAGAGTTGGGCAATCGGCATCGAATCCGATCCTTTGATAATATTTGGCTTGATAATTTGGCCGTAATAATCGGCTCCGAGTATTACGTCAATTGGCCTCGGTGTGAGAAAGTCCGGGTCCGCGAGTGTGAGATGTTCTAAGTGCGGCCAGCGTTGAGCTGGAATCTCGCAGGACGGCAAGATAGACGTGACAGTCCTCAAAACGTGAGCCTGGACCGGGACTGAGAGTGCCTTGTGAGCTGAGCGTAAAACAAGTTGAGCAATACCTCGTGTTTGAGTTGACTGCAGGCCTCCGATACCGAGGATCGGGATTGTCGACTGCTGTCGTGGAACCTTGAGTTGAGCGATGAGTTGTTCTGAGACGAAAGTTAATTCAGATCCTGGATCAACCAACAATCGAATTCGTTGAGTAGTCAGTGATGAGTCGACGTGAGCGAGTGCTGTGGCGAGCAGCGTAGAGTGAGATGTGCCTGTAGGCACGGCTGAGTTGACGACCGCACCGAGTTCCTATTGAGGATTCGTCGCGGGCTGAGACGTCTCCGTGTTTCGAATTGAGTGAGCCGAGGGATCGTTCGGCCTTGCTGATGCAGGTGCGCCTTCATGCAGCATCGAATGATGTCGTAAGTTGCACTCCTTGCAACCTTGCTTGGAGCGGCACATCCTCACGTTGTGTCTGCCGAGACAATTATAACAAAGTCTCTTGTCCACGGCTACCTTCTTCCTGTCTGCGATCCCAAGTCCGCGAAACTTAGGGCACATCACCACAAAATGCTCTGCTCCGCACAGATCGCAAGGGTATCGACCAGATGATGTATTCGTTGAGCTGCCTGATTGAGCGGACGTCGGGTGAGCAGCGGCGGAGGCCTGATGAGCAGTCGTTTTCTTGAGAGGCGCCTTGGTTGCGTGAGTTGTCGGAGGGCAAGCCGTTTCGACACGTTCTAGCGCGCGGATGCGCGACGTCAGGAAGACCTCAAGTTGTTCGAATTTCGGATAATCCTGCGACGATCCGAGTGAAGTCTCCCACGCCTCCCTAGTTGAGCGGTCAAGGTTGCGAGAAATGTGGTGCACCAAAATGCATTCCCACATATTCTCGTCTACGCCGAGTGAGCGCAGCGCGGTGTTCGCCTTCATCACCGTGGTGAGTAGCTTGTTCAACCCCGAGGCGCTCTTGTTAGCCAAGGGAGTTACACTGAACATGGAGTCCAGATGAGATTGTACATGAAGTCTCTTGTTTTCATACCTGGCGGTGAGTACCTTCCAGGACGGCTCCAGAGACGCAGGAGTGAGTGCAAAACTCGCAATGAGATTCCCTCGAGACATCCCCGAAGATAGTGGAGACGCTCGACATCCGAGAGCGAGGGGCGGTCCAAAATCATACTCTTAAAGAGCTCGGAAAAAGCCGGCCATTCGGCGTACTCACCCCCGAATTTTGGGAGCTTGATGTTCGGCAAGCGTGCCTGAGATGGAGTCTCCTGTTGATGACCGGACGTTGAGATCTCAGCGTCCTTCATGAGCTCGGCTTGTAGCTTCGCCGCTGCACACTTGAAGCTGGAATATGTGCGGCACGTCTGCATATGGATTGAGTTCGTGAAATATTCATGTTTGAGATGAACCGTCGAACACGAGGCCTCGAGATGTCTGTGTTCCACAATGAACTCCGCGTGTACCGAGTCCATCTGCTCGGACAATGCGGACAGCTGTGTGAGTGAGCAGTTCTGAGATGACTCGGGAAGAGTTCCCGCCAACTCGATGAGCAGCTTTGTGCGTCCAAGCTGCGTGAGCATTTTGAGCTGGATCTCGGCGTTCAGCTTCGATGGTGATGAGCTGCGCGGTGACCTTGAATTACCTCCCTCCTCCCCGCCTGGTACGGTCAGAGTTGGAGTTGGCGCGGTCGAACGCGTGGGTGGCGGATCAGGCTGAGCCGTCGCCGTCGCCTTATCCTCCGAATCGGTGAGCTCGTCCTTCATGTTTTGAGGAAAAACGCAAAAATCTGCGAGAAATCCGTTCTCAATGCGACGCGCGAAACCGATGAGCAGTCACAGAGGTTTTTTTTCAAACGAGAACCGAACGACGCGTTAGCAAACGCGCCAAAATCTCTATCGCGGATGAGCACAAAATGTATGAGATGAGAAGTCAATTAATTTTCGGCGAACGAACGAGAAACACGCTCGAAGAACACACGAAAAATAATTCTCTGTCGCGCAGGAACACGTGGCTCTTGCACGATGAGCAATGTAACGCGCGACACCGATGAGCAGTCACTGAGTTTTTTCCACACGAACGAGAACCGAACGACGCGGTAGTAAACGCGCGAAAATCTCTATCGCGGATGAGCACAAAATGTATGAGATGAGAAGTCAATTAATTTTCGGCGAACGAACGAGAAACACGCTCGAAGAACACGCGAAAAATAATTCTCTGTCGCGCAGGAACACGTGGCTCTTGCACGATGAGCAATGTAACGCGCGACACCGATGAACAGTCACTGAGTTTTTTCCACACGAACGAGAACCGAACGACGCGGTAGTAAACGCGCGAAAATCTCTATCGCGGATGAGCACAAAATGTATGAGATGAGAAGTCAATTAATTTTCGGCGAACGAACGAGAAACACGCTCGAAGAACACACGAAAAATAATTCTCTGTCGCGCAGGAACACGTGGCTCTTGCACGATGAGCAATGTAACGCGCGACACCGATGAACAGTCACTGAGTTTTTTCCACACGAACGAGAACCGAACGACGCGGTAGTAAACGCGCGAAACCCGGAATGAGAAGCCAATTGTCACTGTGTGCACAACAGAGACGATGCTCGAACACACTATACAATGCTGAGAAGTCCGTTGAGCTCAACCTAGACACCGACGCTCGTGCGAGGCAGCGAAGCGCGATCGACACACACGAAGGATAATTCGCGCGCGAGCGTAGCGTTGCGCGATCCCAGCACACGCGGTCGATGTAGAGTCCGAGAGTCAGCTGCGTCTCGCGCTCGAGACGCGAAACGCGATCCACGGCGCACGAGTCGATGTGAGACGCGAACACGATTCTCGGCACACGCGGGTGCGAGAGAGAGAGGACGATGAGAAGTCTGAGTGAGACTGTGCGTGCGAGCGAGCCACGAACACACTGCACAGCGCGCACTGTTGAGCTGCCTCGAGAGTCACTGTACACTGTCACAGAAACACTGTAGCCGAGATGTTCCACTATCCGGCTCGAAGGACCAAATGTTTGAGAAATCGTTTGAGCGGTTTCTCGGATGGTGGAACGGGTGATAAAAATAAAGTTTCCTCTACACAGGTTTTCATAACAGTAATCTCGTATATTCTTCAAACAAAAACACTTGAGAACGCAAGGTGGCGATGAGTTGACCGTTGAGCGTGAGAGATACCGAACCGATTGTATTAATAGATTCGCGATTATTTGAGCGTTGAGAATGTCCCGAAATGAATCGAACAGTTGTTATTGAGCTGTCGACTCGATGAGACACACGATAAATGAGAATTTCGAGGTGAGAAGACTGTAAAAGTAAGTTAGTAACACGGAGCGAAGTGAGCGTTGCGCGATCCGGAAACGGAAGCAGTAAATCGGCCATTGCCACGTGGCAGCATGTCGCGCGCGCGGTGCGCGAAGCGCATGCGTCGGCAGTAGATATTAAGTCGCCGCGAGGTGCTGCCGAGCAGCGGTCACTCAAGCAATTCGCGTGTTTGGAGGGGGATTCTCCAACACAACTCCCTTCTCCGATTTATTTACTACATTAGCATTAAAACTTGCAAAAGAAAAGCGGTTATTATAATACCGGATTAATTGTCTATATTTCTGACGGTGCAATAATAGTTGTTTTAAATGTTCATTGTAATTACTCAAAGGAGGAAGTTTGACTTTTCCGAAATGACAACAACTTTTTTTTGAAAATTCAACATTCCAAAAAAAGCTGAACAATATGGACAAATATAATCCATTTCCCCAAAATCACAATAAACAACTTTGTTGGGGCACATTTTAATAGCTTGTTGAACACATATTCTTCTATAGAGTCAATCATCTGTCATATTAGCCGCAACGTCTTTTTTTCTTTTCTTTTCCAACCGTTCTTCGCCCATGTTTTCGACAATGCCTTTTCGCCTTTTTCTTTCTAAGCGTTCTTTGTTCATGTTTGCGACAACGTCTTTTTCCCTTTTCTTTTAACTGTTCTCTATTCATGTTTTCGATAACGTCTTTATTTTTTATATTTTCTAACCGTTCTTCACCCATGTGGTCGACGACGTCTTTTTTCCTTTTCTTTGCTAATCGTTTTTCATCCGCGTTTTCCAGGCGCGGTTTTCCAGGGTTTGTTTGGGGGGGGGGGGGGGGCTACATATTTTTTTGGCATAATTTTTTGGTTTACAGTTATATTTTATTCAAGATTCAACATCTATATATATATATATATTTTTCTCTGTCGATATATCACTTTTGATTCGAGTTCCAATTGCATCGAATTACAATGTAAATGGAATTTTTCGGTTTCTACTTCTGCTGTATCGGTCAATCACTTTTTCCAAGTCAATTTCGATGTCTCTATGAGTGTTTAGAAGAGCTAGTCCTGTCAAGCGCGTTTCCGACATTTGGGATCTTAACCAAGTTTTCAAGCGGCGGAGCGTTGAGAATATTCGTTCAGAACCAGCGTTACTAATCGGGAGAGTTATTAAAATTTTTAATAAGCTGTGAAGAGTAGGATATACATCCGAATCGCAATCCGCCAGTGCATCGAGTGCTGACTGTGATTTTGAACAGGTCTCTTGTTCATTGGCTTCTCTTCTACATTTTTCCTTCCACATACTGTATTCTCCTTTGAGCATCCTCTCGGCTACATCGCTGCTACAACCGAGAATTTCGGAAAAAGTCTTCGCAAGCGAATGGATAACGTTGCTAACTTCGACAGTTTCAAGGCTTCATTGTGCAATCTTTGTCGGGAGAAGAAAGGATAGATGGAATACACCGGATACTTCAGGCGGAAAACGCGTCTTTATATCTTCTGCCACATGTTCCAAGAGCGGAATGTACGTTGCCATTTTGAAGTACTCGAATGGATCATCAGTCGGGTAATTGTCGCGATACTTTTGTCGACGACAAGTTCGAGGCAACTTAATCTCGACATTTAACTTACCAGCCATTTCTGCAGCATCTTTATAAATGTCACCGAAAACATCGTTTACGTTTTCACGATTGTGAGCGAGAACTGCTAGAGTATCACGAATAGTATCAACTGCGGCACTCATATCGAGCGACGTTTTTTGTAAAAGTCTACTGAGGAGTATAGTTTGAGCAAAAGTATGAGAGAAGCACGACATGGCAATAAGGAAGTGACTATCACACAAAGCAGTGACAAGCGAGCTTGCTTTCCCGGATGTACTTAGATCTTTCCATGTCGATATAACGGATAACGCCTCTACTATTTTTACCAAGTTTCTTGCAAATTGTATTACGCCCTCATGCCTTTCAACGCATCTCGTTTCGCATAAGCCCGAGAGTTGATGGCCCAGTGTCTTCTTCAACACAGAGTTTCGTTTGGCGGACATCGAAAAGAATGCTATCACTTCTTTTATAACTCCAACAGCATTTCGTACGCTCTGCACACGAGAGCTCTGGGAGAGAGAATTATTCAGACAGTGATTGTAGCACGGGCACCTTCTGGCATTTGTAGCTTCCGTCTGAATTTTCGAAACAGCACCTTTTAGCTCGGACTGCATTACACTGCAACCGTCAGTACCAATACCAACGCATTTCTTGAGATCCAGTCCAAGTTTTTTCATCCGATTCAAGACGATTTGCCCGATAGCATTTCCGCTTAACACCATTTCTTGTAAAGGCCTGTTATCTGTATCACCAGCTGTGTCCGTACACTGAGATTCTTATTCTTCGAAAGCATCAACGAACTGCACGAAGTCCTCCCTCACGGTGTTCTCGTGTACGTATCGCAAAACAAGACTAATCTGTGACTTATGCGACAAGTCGGCTGTTTCATCGAAAACAATACTGTAATATCCAGATTCATTTACATTCTTTAAAATAACGTCCGTGATTTCAGAGCCGCAACATTCAATCAAATCGTTCTGAACAGTCTTGCGGAGGTCGATACACAACACAGACTAGCATTTTGGAGTGATTCGTTATCGTGATTTCAGCCTGTATATATTCCAGTTTGCCACAGTATATTCCACCCGAGTTCACGAGTACGCAGGCACGCAATGATGAATGTACGTATAAGCCGATACCGCCGCCGCCGCGTCCCAGACGGTCACAGCGGAGAAGTCTGTAGTCCGACAAGCTGACGAAATCATCCGAGATCTGGGGCGATGCGCCCAGACAAAATTAGGCAATTTTTGCCGTCGAGAGCATTGTGCTTATGATCGCAGTCAGCATCCGCGGATTTGCAGTTG
>OZ019977.1:10810886-10921465 GCA_963970395.1 Ephialtes manifestator | reverse complement strand
AACAGCACACTCACATGTCGTCTGTAACTCGAATTACCTCAGGCAATACATCGTGGACTCTAAATATTTCAGCCGCAATATTTTTTTATTTTTTCCCCCCTTTTTAATGAGACCGGTTGCGATAAAATCGGTTCCCAAAGTGCTAATATCTGGCCAATATTTCACATTTGTCCGAACTCACACATCGAAACAGATTTGTCCGATCGCATATACGTGTGCATACGTGTGAGTAAAAATGCACACATAACACAACTGGTGGCGCCGGGCGCCGCAACGGCAGCCCGAAGAAGTTGCGGCGATTGTCTGCTGACCGGCTCGCAATTATAGTAGACACAAGAACAGACTGCTAAAAACTTGTATTTTTGTTCTGAATTAGTATTTTTGTTCTCAATTAGGAACTAATTGTAATTATTTTGCAATTATTATAATATTTGTAATGTTTGGTACCGTCGTCTCGAGCCGAATATATATAGATATAGTAGCGTATGCTCATTCATAATAATTTTGACGTTTTGTGCTACATGGATAACCTTGCAATAAATCGTGAGATAACGACAATCAAGAGTCGCGGTAGCGACTGGACGCCAAGTTAAAAAAGAAATTAATGTTGCCTTCACATAAATATCAATAAGTAAGTACAAAATACAAAGACACTATTTACTTTAAAATTTTTAATTATACATAAGTGGAACGTGCAGTCAAAAAAGTATTTTTTTACATGAAGACCACTCTCGCTCTCACTGAAGCAAAAATAAAAAATAATACCCTCCCTTCAGAATAAACCTGAAGGATTTTTTTGTAAATGGGCCAACCGATTAGACTGTCATTTATAAATTCATTGTCTGGCTTGCTCTGAAAGCCCTTACGAGTGCTTGTTTATTCCATGCTGCAGCCAAAAAAGTATTTTTTTATTATAAGGATCACTCTCCCCTTCAGTGAAGAAAAGATAAAAAGGATGCAAAGTAGAACCTTGCACATTGCTTCCTCATTATTTTTCACTTTTTACAAAGCTTCCTCTCTGAGGAAGCAAAAAAGTATGTTTTTCAATTTTAGCTTCCTCATAGAGGAAGCTTTGTAAACAGCGAAAAATAATAAGGAAGCAATGTGCAACGTTCTACTTTGCATCCTTTTTTAAATTAGATAAATAAACATGTTGTGAATTCGATTTTTCTATTTCGGTATTCCGTTATTTCATTATTATTAGAGCGTTTTCGAAAGTAAATGTGATAACGTATATTATTAAAAATAATTCAACATTCCATAAAATCACAAATTTCATACCGTTTGTCACTAAAATATACATATATGTATAATGGCTGAATATTGTTTCATTTATATACAAAATTTGAGCTCGCTATTTCAAGTTTTGCAAAAGTTACAATAGAGCGATAATATCCATTTTTTGAAAAATTTAAAATTCCATAAAATCTTAACCACTTTACCGATTCGAGCCAAATTCAATACCAAACAGCATTGAGTCCACCTACTCTTATAACCAACTATTTAGCAAAATAGACTAAATTTTACGAAAGTTAGAGCGACCACGTCCTTTTTTCAAAAAATTCAAAACGGCATAAAATCGAAATTTACGCACAGATTTTGTCGAAATTTGCTACAGTTGAAGAGTGTCTGCTGCTACACTAGTGTGCCAAATTTGAGCGCGATATACAAAACCGTTCTTGAGTTATCGGCGTTCGAATTTTCGGAGTTGTATACATACACACACACACATACATACGGACATTTTTTTCTAGATCACTTTTCTGGACGTTTTGGACAATTCTAAGTGTCCTGACATAAAAATCTCGAAAATTTTTTTTTTCATGAAAACAAAGCTTCCTCTATGAGGAAGCAAAAATAATGACTTCTTTTCAGGATAAACCTGAAGGATTTTTTATAAGTGGACCAACCAATTGGGTCAACTGGCTGCTTAGAAACCAAATTCATGAGTTTTTACACTCTGTCCATGATCCAGAGAACACTGCTCCAAGGATTGTTATTCGCTAGGTCACATACTCTTCGCAGTTACACTACACACCACTCAAATGGAGCACTTTTTTTCAATAGTCCTTAAGGGGGACGAGTCAATAAAAAAAGTTTTATTTGCTCATAAGGACACCGTTTTCCCTCAGCAAAGAAAAAATTCTAAATAATGTCCTCCCTTCATGATGACACAGAAGGATTTTGTTGAAAATTGACCAACCAATTTGGTCAACCAGTTACTTTGAAACCAGATTAATAAGTTTTACACAGTGCGCTTTATCCAGAGAACACTGCTTGGAGGATTGGCTTTCGCTAGATTTCATTCTATTTGCAGTTGCACTGCACACCAATTAAAACCAGCAATTTTTTTAAAAGATCCTTATAACAGAGTCTATAGACAAGAACATAAAATGTCAGAATAATATTGACATAGATCTTTAAAAAAATTTAAACATTTTTTTAAAAATTGCTATGCTTAATTGGTGTACAGTGTAACTGCGAGGAGAATGAGACTTAGCAAAGGCCAATCCCCAAAGTAGTGTCCTCTAGATCACACCCAGAGTGTGAAATATCATGAACTTGGTTTTGAAGCAACCAGTTGACCCAATCAGCTGGTCCGTTTACAAAAAATCATTTGGCTTCATCCTGAAAGGAGAGAATTATTTTTAAAAATTTCTTCTATGAAGAGGAGAATTGTCCTTTGAATAAAAAAAGACTTTCTTAACTGCAGCATTTAATTTAAAAACTACTCGCAGTGGCTTTCAGACCAAGCTGGTCAATGAATTATAGCTATTGATGCAAGGAATATGCAGTTAGTCGAGAACAAAAATCCATTAACCAGCTTGGTCTGAAAGCCACTGCGAGTAGTTTTTAAATTAAATGCTGCAGTTAAGAAAGTCTTTTTTTATTCAAAGGACAATTCTCCTCTTCATAGAAGAAGGTGAATTGCAGTTGTTACCTGCAATTCACCGAAAATTGATGCGTTTGCAATTTCACAATATCGAACGATTGATCGGTCGATATTGCGTCGCCTCTCGTCAGCACACTGCGATGTCGACTACGCGTGTGGAAATAACTACTGGAGTTATTTCCACCGAATTTCGAAATAACAATAATTAAATGCATGTTGCAAATTCGGGGCGCAACAATTGAGTCTAAAACCAAAATACTAGAATGACACCTAGCAAAGACCAATCCTTCAAGCAGTGTTCTTTGGATTATGCGCAGAGTGTACACTCATAAATCTGGTTTCAAAGTAACCGGTTGATCCATTTACAAAAACATTCTTTGGGTTTATTCTGAAGGGGGGAATTATTTTTTATTTTTCCTTGATTGAGGGAGAGAGTGGTCTTCATAATGAAAAAAATTCTTTCTTGACAGACCGTCCTCTTATGTATAATTGAAAATAAAAGGAAGCGCTTTAAAAGTAAATAGTGTCTTTGCATTGTACTTACTTATTGGTGATTTATTGCATCTCCGCAGTAGATCTTCAATCAAGCTCGTATTGATTACAAATTAAATGACAAATATTTGAAATAAATGAAGCAAAAATAATAAACAAAACTATCAGCATTGGATCAGTGCCTACATCTTCAGAGAAAGTCAACGATCATAATTATAAAGATACGAGTGTGATATCGATCATGGTGAGAATAAAAATAAAATGAATTCACATTGATTCACTTGTAATTCTAAAGACGCGTAGATATAATTTTTAAAACGAACGAAAAAGTGATAACGTTGCTTAACATTTTTTTAATGCAACGTTATCACTTTTCAGCGCCTATATTAAAACTGTTGTCAGTCGTTCCAATTATTAGACGAAGCATCTTTTAAAATTCCTCTTGCAGCCTATATACATTTAGTATATAGGCTTGTCCTTGTATACATTTAATAGAGTCTAGTGAACTTTATTTACTGATTACTGTAAATGAACTCAACAGTTTGTTTTTTTCATGACGTTTTGACGTTCAAAAAGACAGCAAATCCACCCAAAAATGTTTTTTCAAAACAAAAATGGTACGCTAAGTATTAAAAGTGTAACCATCCGAATAAAAAAAATCACTTGAAAACTAAAAGTTCTTCGCTGAAGTATCTTTCGCAAAAAAAAAATTTCTTTCAAAAATATTAAACCGAATCCTATTAGCCAAGTCAAACCCCTTGGTAGATATTCAACAGATGAAGATGTTTTTCTGCAAAAAACTTGGCGTGCCTGCGACAAGCTCCCGTACATAGTCCATTGAAATCAGGACGGGAGCACAGCGTGTCTCCAATTATGATTATTCGTTGAATGATTATGAATGTTCTGTAAAAGATCCGAGTGGTCAGTTTCAGAAAGAAAGAATAACCAAATGAGGTTAAAGGCGGCAGATATCGTAAGGGCAGAAAACCGAACCGCTGCGGAATACATGACTTTTCAACATTTATTAGACGACATAAGAATTCCCAAGTACTTAGTTAATAAATTATTGCCAATACATCCCGAGTTGAAACTGGATCCTTAAAAAACCTTCGTTAAATCAAAACGAGTATAATCCCAAACGATGAGCCCTACGAAATAGCTAGCAGCGGAAATATAGTTATATTATAATTAAAAATTGTCTTCTCCCGCACTTACTCCAACGGACTATGTACGGGAGCTAGTCGCAGGCACGCCAAGTTTTTTATAGAAAAACATCTTCATCTGTTGAATATCTACCAAGGGGTTCGACTTGGCTAATAGGATTCGGTTTAATATATTTGAAAGAATTTTTTTTTTGCGAAAGATTCTCCAGCGAAGAACTTTTTGTTTTCAAGTGATTTTTTTTATGGGATGGTTACACTTTTAATACTTGGCGTACCATTTTTGTTTTGAAAAAACATTTTTGGGTGGTTTCTTTATTTTGTCACAATACATACAAAGAAATTTAATAATTATAAAAATAATATAGTTGATTAACACGGCATTTGATTGCGCCTATCCCGTTAACAAATAATTTCATGTGAAGTACTAGATTCCAATGATATTGGTAACCAAAGCTTGTTTTATATCAGCAACAGGCTGTTTAATTCGTCGGTTGAAATAGGGACGCCCGAGACTCCGAAGATCTATATTAAGAATTCCCGGAAATGGTAGTTTCGGTGATGCCAAGAGCAAGTTGGAATAAAAGAATTCATGAAGATGCTCGTTACAGACAATCGAAGTAGGGATAACATCGCGGATAAGCCCCCGAAAAATCACACCATTTATTCTCCGCCCCCAAATACAAAGAATTAAGAGCAAGAGTACTGATGCATCCTCACGCTAGCCACTCTTGCGCTCCTTATAAGGAGATTTAGTCTAATACCTGAAAGGAAAGGGTGATTGAAAAAGGGGGTGGGCAGTCCGATAAAAGGCCGTGATTTTGCCGGAGTCACGGACAGTGAATAGGGCATTAAGATAGACAGCGAATAGAGTATAATAGATAGTGTAGAATAGAATAAAAAAGAGAAGAAGCGGTTTTTAGTCGCGAAGCGACGAGTGTAGGGAAAAAGTACCGACGAAACCTACGAATTACAAGTATAAACGACAGAATTGTACATTGAAAGAATATCTTGCAGAATCAGTGAGTAAAGGACTTGAAAAAGGTTACATTCTTGGTTTAAAGGAACATATATTTGTCGGACCAAATAGAAATTCAGTACTACTTGGTGGAATTTATAATTTTTCATTGTTCAACGAGTTGAATTCAAGATCAGGGAGTGGCGTTCGAGTCAGTTCTTTGTCTGAACAATTTAATTAGGAATTAACAATTTATTTTAAAATCCATCCGATATTTGAAATAGATTTATTCTGCATGATATTGACATTCCATTTTATAATACAGTTTCAAAAACAGGCAATTATAATTTTTATCGAACAACCGATTTTACATTTGATTAAACGCCGTGACCATTACTTATAATATTCCATGTAAGGGTATATTGAACGCAAGCATATTGAAAATTTACACGGTTTTAAATCAGCGAATTACAGTTGATTAATTTTATTTTTTTGAATAAACATCTTATTAACTGTACACCGGCAAGAGCACGTTTGAGAATTGTTCAGCGTATTAACCATCATCCTACTCCGCGAGAACACCGACACGGAATTCAACCTTCGAATTACTACATCTTGGACATTAGCCATTTCGATCGGAATTTTGAAAGAACGACACATTACGGTACACCAAACATCCGAAATCGCGGTAAGTACTGTAATATTTTTCGTAAGTTAAAATCCCTGCGAACGATTATTATTATTAATCGATATAAGATTATTGAAAAACAATATTCAGAACCGGGTTCTATGGACCCTGTATTCGTAATTAAACGATTCAGAATCCATTGAATGCTGGGGAATCGTGACACGGGTGATAGAGTGCGGATCACAATGAAATCGGTCAATAATTACATCGGTTTCAATTTAAATTCATTTATAAATCATTAATTATTTCATAAACAAAACATCATTTTATAATCATAAATCATCTTATTACATTAACATAACATTATCAATTAACGCGTTATCAATAGTTCTAACCAATCGGTTCATTTAGCCTTTAATAAATCCCTCATTAATTATTAAATTCACACGCAAAGTCTAACCTTATCATCAGAAAATCATAAATTCGTTCGTAAACCATCATATCATAAACTCATTTTAAATTTATCAAGGCATTATCATTTCACCCATTCAGCATTGGCTAAGAAATTCATTATCATTTCATTTAATAAGCATAAATTCAGAACATCTCATTTAATAAAGCATAAATTCATTTCATTTCATTTCGTAAAGCATAAATTCATTGTCTTTTCATTTCATCAAGCATCAATTCATATAATTTCACTTAGTAAAGCATAAATTCATTTCATTTCATTTTTTAATAGAGCATAAATTCAGAACATTTCATTTAATAAAGCATAAATTCATTTCATTTCATTTCGTAAAGCATAAATTCATTGTCTTTTCATTTAATCAAGCATCAATTCATATAATTTCATTTAGTAAAGCATAAATTCATTTCATTTCATTTTTGCATAATATCATAAACGATTCATATATTTGTTTTTTTTTTTATCATCCTATGAATTCACTATTCCATTACCACTATCGTAGAATTCATAAACCAATAAATTTCCTCTCATTAATAAATCATAATCTTCACCTTTTTAAAACATTATCGTTTCCTCTTATTATATCATAAATCATTCACACATTTTCATCATAGTTTCACATCATGGCATTATTAAATCTTAAATTCTTCACTGATCATTAATTCATGATCCTTTCATCAACAGTTCATTTGTGAAGGGCATATAAAAGCCCGTAGAGCGGATACTTAGCTCGCAACAGCTCGAAGATTTTCCACTCCTCGCGTATGGACGGTTATAATACCGGCGGGCGGATAGTCACTTTAACGCCTCGCCTCGACGCTCCTCAACCGATAGAAAAATCGTTGTAATCTTCCTCGATCCCAAGGTGGAAGCTCTTTTTGTAATTTCTCCCAGAAATTGATGAAAAAAATGGTATTCCTCGGGTTGAAATTGGAAGGCGGAAGACGCAAAGCTTGCATTAACAATTCTGCACTATAAGCGCGCGCCCAGCCGACCTATATAGTGGTATATACGTTTATCGGCGTGCTCGAGATAAAAGTGCAATTTTCCGTTTTAAATATAAGAAAATATAAAAAAATACATTACCCTAATGCCACAACTCTCACTCCTGCACACACTTAAACAATTACTCGTCCTTTCACAATGCGGATTACATAATTACATATAGATTATTAAAATGCTCTATACAGCTCGTAACGGAGCGATCTACGTGACGGTGCGTGGAGAGCGCGCGGCCGACTGGGGAGAGTGGGAGTTCTCGTTGACCCATATCGGTGACCAATTCACCTGTCGCTCTATATAGATGGGAGACTCGTTAGCGAGTTCCCGTTGCGCAATCCTAATCGTTAGGGATCCACAATTCGCGCGGTCGGTACAATATCGGCCGCCGATATTTGCATACGTGGCGCAACGCATGTATTATTGCTCTCTCTAATTTTTAGAGGTATAGATATGCATATATGCACATATATATATCGATATATGCACTTGATATATATATTGATACATACTAACCGAGATACTACATCTTACAGTACAGTACTTTTTCTTTATACATAAAATATGTTAATCAGTGTTTAAACAGTTCTTTTAAGTGAAACTCCCCTTTTGATGAAATCTATTTTGTCCCTCCTTCGATAATAAAGAGTCATCAAACCCTTTACTCCCCCTGATTTTTCCCTCTCTCGCGCTAGGTTAGCATTCTTAGCTCCATCCTGAGTAATTTTCCGCACGGTTAGACTCGAAAAGGAGCTTGCGTATTTACTGTTGGCCGGCAGGTGTAGTAATAGGCAGAATGTATTCTTCTTGACCAGAGTACGGGAGATCTTAAGCTGAATCGCACACAAAGCGTGTAAATGTTGGAGTGTTGTTCGCAATTCTTAATGGGTATTATCAGCGGTGTCGTATCCGAATTTACATTAATAAAATTAATGGATGCTGATGGCAGTTCAGCTTCTTGTTCTAGGCTTGGAAGAACATCCTCTTTGGGTTGGTGTCCCGGCAAAATCTGCGAGAATTTGACAATAGATCGATCCAAGAACATTAAAGAATCATTGTTGGCTAGTCTTCACGCCGTCTAGGTTCTTCTGCCTAACCCTAGCGCCGTCTCACGGGCTTTGCTAGTAATTATATCAGCTCGCTCTGATGAGTGCGTGCCTCTCGTTTATTCTCCTGCCTACTACGAGATCGGCAACAGCAACGTCGCCCGAGATCATCTTTTGTTTTTGTCATAAAATATAACTGTGTTCCACAAGATATTTGTGCTTATTTTATTCACGTGGTCACCTCTTTCTACCTACGAAAAAAGCTTCAGTCCAGCAGGTTATGGGCCAGCTTGCTGAAGAAGAGGAAGGTCCGTGAAAAAGACGTATCAAGGGCTTTGTGAAAATTCAGAAGAAAATGTAAGTACAAGCTTTTGTATGGCGTTGTGAAAAGAGCAGTTATTATCAGAGAAGGGAAAAGTTTTTGCTCGGTTTTGGGGACGTGTTGTATTAACGCATCGACATTGAAAATTTAGAGTTGCGAAGGAAAAATTAAATATAAATAAAAAAAATAAAAAAAAAAGGACAAAGAAGAAAGTGACGCGCAAACGCTCGCCGGTGTGGGCCTGCACGTGCCGGTCCCGACCAGCGGCGCGGTCAGAGTCAAACGCGCTGTTCTTTCTTATCTCTCTCAGAAGCAAAACAAACCCTACTTACACGGAATTTTGTTTCAGAAGTCGCTTTATTTTCTCTCACTAAAAATTGTGTTGATAATTAGCGAATAAGTTCTGGTTAGCTTGTAGTAACACACGCCAAAGTATCTCAGACACGATGAATCAGAGTGTTTTTCGCCTTGTTATGTATTAACCTAGCGAATAATCAGAGAAAAATTATTTCATTATCAACTCTCTCTCTCCTATTCAGAATTTCAGAGTTATTCGAGTTCAAAATCAAATCAAACAAATTCAGAAAGTTTTTATAGTATCGCTCAGACGCACTCGGATAAATATAGAAAACACACCTCGATAGAAACCTCAATGAAACGGCAGTGCAGTGAATTTGAATTTCTATAAAATTAAAAAAAAGAAAAATAAAAAAATAAAAAATAAAAAAAGTGTCGAAAGACAATTACACTGGTTTTAGTGTTTTTCTTTGGCGACATACGCGTGTGCGATCGCCCCCTCGCAGACTATTGGGTAAATTGTGTTCGTTTTCTCAGATTGGGAGGGAGCACGTGTGTGGCGTCCGAGAAGCGCGTAACTAGTGTTTGATTTTCAAGCTTTGTTTTTGACTGGCAGTGCGGTCCAACTTAGCAAGAAATCAAATAAAAACTATCAGAGTAAGCATTCATTTTCTATTTCAGAGGTCAACTGAAGAAAATGTTAGACGAGAACATCAGAGAGTCATTCAATTATCAACAACGAGAACGAGGTAAAGTGGTTTTCTAAAATCAGAATATAAACAATTATCTCAGAGTCAGAGTATAGGCCTATAAATTCTTTGTGTCATATAGTATTTTCTTAAATTAAAAGAAAATAAATAAAATCAGAGTGAATGCTTATCAAAACAATTGTTTATATATATATATATATAGAATCAGACTCAGACGGATACACACCTCCTGGTACACCTCCAATCAGAGTTATGGAAAAAAAAATGTTTATCCGGGGGATCCTCAATGGAGTGGAGGATGAAACAACTGGAGGACGCTTTTGAAAAGCAAGCTAACCGGACAGATAAACAGGCGAAAGTTATCCAAGCTCAGACGAAAACCATTCTAGATCTCAAGAAGGTCACTGACAAGCTAGAAAAAGGCATAGACAAGATATCTCAATAATTAGATTCAGAAATAAATACCCACCCTGCCAGTTCCACTTTCAGAGAGGTGAATGAGACGGTCACTAGAAGCACCAACAGATCGGCCAACTTATCAGACGAAGTATCTGTTTTGGGTGAACTCAGCAAGACGTGCAGAGAAATCAGACGCTCTCTTAACACAACTGGGTCTAACTCAAAGCCACAAATTAAAAGAGTTTATAAACTAACAAAACAAATACCACTAAACATCTGGTTAGATAACTTAAAAACTGAACTAAAAGCGAACAATCTCTTAGACATACTTGACGAATCTCTACGAACAGACATCCTTGAGACAGAACAAGAGTTACACGATAGAAAAGGTCAAGTTAGAGACATAATAATAAGTAGAGTAGATGTCTACTACCACAAAAAGATTTTACATATCAAAGACCCAAAAGAAATTATAGATAGAATCAGAGAATTCAGACGAGCTGAATCCAACGTTACCGATTCTTCTGTTAGAGAGAAGTTGTATCGCCTAAAAATGTCCAAGAAGGACTCAGTGAACGAATTTTGTGATCGATTCGAATCGATCATCAGAGAATTTGAAACTTGCGAAACAAAAGCACCTCTGACAGAAGAAGAAAAAAGATCGGCATTTCTCCAAGCCGTTTCAAGTAACTATAAAGAAATCAGATCAGCTAATATGATCAGACTTCAGACAACCAAATCAGAGATGAGTATTGATGATATAAAAACCTTCATGCTTCAGCTTGAATCCGATAGACTTCAGATGTTCGATCTTCAGACGACAAACCAAGAGTAGTAGCAAACCAAGCAACTACCACAGAAAAATGTTACCGTTGTAACAAATTTGGACACAAGGCTGTTAACTGTTTCCTCAAGGACTACAACCTGTGGTACTGTTTCTACTGCCAAGCAGTAGCTCCCCACAAAGGAGATGGTTGTCCAAACAAAGAAAATCCAAAAGATGGATATATAAAATCGTAAACTTTTAACAATAAAAACACACAATACAAACAAAACAGCAATAACTTCAGAGGCAACAATAATAGAGGCAGGGGTGGCTATAATAATATCAGAGGTAGGGGAAACAACAAGAGAGGTTTCGTCAAAAGAAACGTCAATATACAAACACCAGGCAGAAGTCAGAAGCAAGGAGAAAAATTCAAGGCGATGCTAACAGGTAACAACACACTTATAGATAACACAACACCTGCAAAGCTGGTATTTATAGCAGACTCGGGTGCAACAGAGCACATAGTCAATAAAAGCATAATTTTAAGTAACTTCAAAAAGAGTTCCGGCGAATATATCAGAAGCGCGAATGAAAATAAATTCGCGAATATTTTAGTAGATGGTAAAGGAGATTTAATTGTAAAGTCAACATCAGAAGAAAATAACAAAATAATTTTGACAAATGTGATAGCTGCAAAGAATATCTCAGACGATCTTATCTCCCTTAGACGTTTTGCAGACGTGGTTTTAAGTATCTATTTGGACAATAAAATACTTAAAATATATGATAAAATCTCAGGCGAAGAATATCTGACAGGGGTCTATGAAAAGCCAAATTGGATGATTTCGTTGAATGTGGTAAAACACAATCAATCAGACGAACAACAAGAAATCTATGATAAATATTCTTGCACGGCTAACATAGTGTTAGTAGACGAATTCATGCAACAATCTCAGGCAGACATCATGGATCTTGAAGATCAAGTAGAATCAGAAGAAATTAACATATCAGAGAATGTTCAGGCGAGTCCTGCTGAGATTGGGAGGGAGAAAAAGCATGAACAAATTAGAGAAGAAACAAGTTTATCCAGTCTAAAAGACGTCTGTGATACAAACTTAAATGAACAAATTCTGAACAGAAAAATCCTAAACTTGGACGATTCTTCAGAAGAAATGCTTAGATATCTGCAGAACAATATGGACAATAAATCAGAAGAGCAAGAAAAGAAGCTGAGTGAAGGAATGCTCTGGCATATCAAACTAGGACATGCTTCTTTACAATATTTACTATTGCTACAAAAATCAGAAGAAAAACTTAGAAGGATAAAATTCGACAAGTCCATTTCGGACTGTGAAGTCTGTGTCTTAGCAAAAATGGAAAATTTACCGTTCTCAGAAGTCAGAGTCAGAGCAACAAGACCATTAGAAAGGATACATACAGACACAATGGGACCAATCAAGCCAGTCTCGTATCCAGGAGAAAATAAATTCATCATAAGATTTATAGATGATCACACAAGATTTGCCAAAGCATACTCTATTAAACACAAGAGTGAAGCTGGAGATTGCTTAGAGAAGTTCTTAAAAACTACAAGAAACTTACTAGGTAAAGAGGAAAAAGTGTGTTTCATCAGAACTGACAATGACACCGAATTTACTGGAGGTAAATTCTCAGAGGTTATGGAAAAGGAAAAGATTGAAGGAGAGTTCGCACCTCCTTACACACCACAGCATAATGGAACTGCTGAAAGGTTTAACAAAACCATACAGTGGAAAATCAGAGCGCTCATGATAGACTCTAGTCTACCAAAGAGCATGTGGATACTCGCTTTGGAAGTGGCGATCCATATTTACAACAGAACACCACACAAAGGGATCGACTCAGAGATACCAATCAAGAAAATGGTTCCTGATGGAAATATCCATTTAGACAAAATCAGACGTTTCGGATGTCTGGCCTATGCCAAGATACCCAACACAGCAAGCAAGTTTTCAGACAGAGCAATCCGTACAATTATGGTAGGATATACTCAAACTGGTTATGTTCTATGGCACCCAGAATCTCAGAGATTCATTACCTCAAGGAATGTAAGGTTTAATGAAAAACTGGTATATAAGGATGTATATAAATCGAACCTAAAAGAAAAATCAGAGACGTTAGAAATTACAACGGAAGTTGAAATGCAACCAGATATACCAGAAGACTCAAAATCAGAGAAAGAAAAAAATCAGAAGAGAAAAACAGACGACAAAAAATCAGAAACCTCAAAAACAAGTAAACTAGAACCAGAAAAACGGCCGCGTCTAGAAAGAAAAGCCAAGACAAACAGACGAACTTGAACACATCTCAGAGAAGCAGTAGTCGAAGACGTAATGAAAAATCAATTATCTATTCCAACAGTCGAAATCAGAGATATACATTCAGAAGAAGATGAACTTGGACACATCTTTATAGCACAAACGAACAGAGATCCTATCAGCTATAAAGAAGCTATTGAATCAGATGACAAACACAAATGGTCAGAAGCTATAAAACAAGAGTTGAAGTCTATGGAAGACAATAATGTCTGGACGCTTGTAGACAGACAGACCCTCTCTAGATAAAGATGGTAAAAAGATTCAAACCATCGACTCCAAGTGGGTGTTCAAAAAGAAAACATCAGAAGACGGTCAAACGACTTACAAAGGAAGATTAGTTATCAGAGGATTCAAGGATCGAAAAGAATATGAACTTAGAGAAACCTACGCACCGGTTTCCAGATTGCCAATAGTCAGAGCGACATTCGCGATCATTAACAAGCTCAATTTAACCGCTTATCAGATGGACGTCAAGACAGCCTTCCTGAATGGAACACTTGACGATGACATCTTTATGGAGATACCAGATGGTATCGAAACAGATTCAACAACTAGAAGGAATAAAGTGTGTAAACTCCAAAAATCTTTGTATGGTCTGTGTAAAATAATGCCGTGGATGGTTGATAGTGGATCAGGTATTGTAAATAAAATAAATAAATGGCGTAGGCAGGAAATACATAACTCGAAATAAACACTTTAATTTTTACCCAAAAACTTCATAAAACACAACAATTAATTGAGTAAGCCGTTACACATAAATATCTTTCTTCTTCTTCTAACACTTGTACAGTCCGAGTGACAAAATTAGCCAATAATGCCAATTATGCCGAAGCACACGTGCCACCACGTGTTGCTTAGTAAACCGCCCGTGAGTATGTCGGTGTAATTTACATAAACCCGCGTTCACTTAACCCGTACGTAATGTCTTTGCGCTGACCGTTTGAGCTACCCGGAGCTGACCGTTGTACACTTCCGAAAAAGATGAGGTGACCGCAAAGTAAAACTATTGCCGATGTGCATACGACCAGTTGAGACCGTGCGTGCGACCATTGCGTGCGACCAGTTGAGACCGTTTACGAGAACCGAGAAGAAACCGGAAAGCGAGTCAGAGACTCGAGAACGTTCGAGTGCATGCGCGAACTCTGAAATGCGGTTATCGGTGGTGTGCCCAGTCGGTGCTGCTGCCGAGCGGTTGATCGACCAACTCAGACAGCAGTCCCGCTAACAGTCTGAGAATAAGTCCCAAACGATGGAACAAACGTTTCTCAGAAGTTGCTTTGGAACTCGGACTGGAGAAGGACATAAATGAACCATGCCTATTCACGTGGAGACTACAAAATCAGATGGTGGTGTTACTGCTATACGTAGACGATATCATACTAGCTGGAAATAATCAGAAGAAATTAAAAGAAATTAAAGAGAAATTATGCTCTACTTTTCAGATGAAAGATTTAGGAGAACCTAAATTGTTCCTGGGGATGAAAATAATAAGATACAGAGATCAGAAGATATTAAATCTATCGCAATCAGAGTACATAGAGAAATGTTTCGAACGTTTCAATATGAAAAATTGTAAACCCCAGAAAACACCTATGGTCACAAGACAAGTTCGAAATAGAGAACTTAAAACCTCAGAAGAACCTCAGATAACCACTCAAGCACCATTCAGAGAAGCGATTGGAAGCCTACTCTATTTAGCTTCTGCAACTAGACCTGACATTGCTTTTGCAGTAAATTTCTTGTCTAGGAAGCAATTATCACCAACTGAAGGTGACTGGAACGAAGTAAAAAGGATCTTTAGATACCTCAGAGGAACATCAGAGATTGGATTGACATTCAGAGCAGAAAAAGATAACATGGAAACAATGACAGATGCCAGTTTTAGAGACTGTGAAGATTCTTCCTCAACAGGAGGATATGTAATTAAACTTTATGGTGACACAATCATGTGGAGAAGCTACAAACAAACATACGTATCACTATCTACTTGTCAAGCTGAATACCTAGCCATGAGTAATGCTTGTCAAGAAATAATTTCACTGGACAAAGCTATCAGAGACATAACAGGAAAAACTCTATACCCTATTACGTTATGGTGTGATAATAAATCTGCAGGGAACTGCACTCAGATGGAAGGAAATCACAAGCTGAAAAACTTTGATGATGACTTAGAGACAATTCAGAAAAAAATTACAGGTTAGAGAAAAGACAGGAAGTAAAAGTCACATGGCAAATACGCATGGGGACTACATCAAACAATGTGTCATAGATGGAAAAATCAGAGTCCAATGGATATCGACCACAGAAAACAGCAGACATAATGACAAAACCACTGCCTAATGAAACTCATAAATATTTCAGAGATAAAATATTAAACATATAAACTCACACGTAATTTAAATCTCAGAGCTTATATATATCAGACGAATATGAATTTTAATTATGTTTCAGATACAGAAAACTATCAAAACAAAGATGTAGAAACCTAATCAGATGAAAATAAAATCAGAGTATTTTTAATCAGAAGAACAGAAGATCAAGCGACACAAAGGGAGGGAGTGTTGGCTAGTCTTCGCGCCGTCTAGGTTCTTCTGCCTAACCCTAGCGCCGTCTCACGGGCTTTGCTAGTAATTATATCAGCTCGCTCTGATGAGTGCGTGCCTCTCGTTTATTCTCCTACCTACTACGAGATCGGCAACAGCTACGTCGCCCGAGATCATCTTTTGTTTTTGTCATAAAATATAACTGTGTTCCACAAGATATTTGTGCTTATTTTATTCACGTGGTCACCTCTTTCTACCTACGAAAAAAGCTTCAGTCCAGCAATCATCAATTTTAATATAAGCAATGTGCTTAAGTTCCGTGAAAGTCCATCCGATGATCACGTCCTCCGATTGTACATTATCCGGTACCACACGAAACATAAGTTCTGAAGCGTTCATGTTATCAATATTTACGGTTGCATTAACTACCTCGCAAGATTTTACAACGTTAGAATTATTGCCAACACCACTCAAAATACTAGGTATACGGGTAATCGACAAGTCGTTACATAAAACCGCGGTTGCCTTAATGGTGCAGTCTGAACTTCCCAGATCTATCTAAGTATTTGGCTAAATCACCACCTCGAGTTTCGATAGAATTTTTCTCCATGATAGATGGATCATTCACGACGTTCACACTTCCCTTTTCCGAAGGAGCTGGTTTACTACAGTTCTTGAAGTGATGTCCAGTTTCACCGCATTTCGAATACTCTTTCCTTTCGTGGCTCAGGACATTTGTTCGCAAAATGACCATTCTTCTGACAGTTGTAGCACTTCACATTTCCTCTCGAAGATTTTTCACTGGAATTTTCTTTAGATGATTCTTCATTATTATTCTTCATTAACCCAGACGTTCTTGTCTTACACGTCGTTGTTTTCTTCGATTTCCGCGGCCGAAAGTTATCATACACCTTAATCGAACGTTCGAACGCGATCAATCCATGAAATAATTGATTTTCATCTTGGTACACGGACGATAAAGCGTGCACTGTAGAGTCTCTTGATAGAAGACCCGAAGCCACCTGTCTCCGAACTTCCTCATAGGTAAGACCCAATGTTTTACACAGTTTCACCTTTGCGAAGTAATATTCGGCGAATTTCTCGTTCTCTCTTTGTTGTCGAGCTCGCATCTTTTCCCACAATTGAGCTCTCGAAAATGTAACCAACTTGAGAATCCTACGCGATGTATTCGGAACCACGACAAAGCAGCATGTTTTAGATGCATCACCGCAGTTTAATAAAGTAAAGGTTCTGGCCAGTTATGAACTCTTGCTGATGCTTCGATTTGGTCCAGCCACTGTCGCGCCTCTACTGGGGATTCGCAGCCATGAAAATCTCCTATTGCTTTCGGTTGATTTTCGACGGGCTGTAACGTCAGATCCGGTGGACCATTAACTTCCCCGATATTCGATAATTCCGGAATTTTACTCGCACCGAAATATAATGATCTTCTAGTTGACTGCCGATCCACAGCGTTCAACTCGTGACGAAATTGTTCATAAGACTTATTGTCTTGATCGTTACCACCGTGAGCCATAACCAAATTATCGAATACTCACTCGAAATTTATCAATGGCTGACCACCTGTCGCTCACAAAGAAAATACAATATGGCCGTTGAATGGCTACTCTCAAGCCAGAGCACGCTTCCCCTCTCAAAATGGAGTACCAACGGAGTCACGACCGAACCTCCATCTTGTCAAGCACTTACGATTTATTTTCCCACGTCACGATGTCCCATGATAAAATCACAATGTCCCACGACAAGAATTAACAACGTCTATCGAATTCACAATGTCTCACAATAAACAAAAATCACAATGTCCAAAGTCAATGACTCGAAAATTATCACGATGTCTTTTATTTCAGATATTTTTCATCACTTTCACTATACGCAGACGGAACACTCATGAATCCCACTTCTGATTCTGATAGCATAATTTTTACTTGGTTAAAGCTGCGACAGGAGAACGGGTGGTAGTAGGAATTGAATGATCTGGCGTAATTCTCCCACGTGGCGTTGATCTTTATTTAACAAGACAATTTTTAGTTCAAATAATATTATCCAGCGTTTTTCTATAAACGAGCGGGCCTGCTCCTTTCGCGTTATTGGTTCGAACTATTACACTGATTAACTATTGTCTAATTCTTTATCTGTTCTAAGGTTAAATAATTACACTTGATTAATGGCGTACCCACGGGACCACAAGATATACCCCTCGCTATTACTCTTAACGCACGTCCTATTTCTCTCGCGTCTCGTTAACTGCTCCCGATCGTCACAAGAAGACGAAAGTCGTTCTACTCTCGATCGTGTTATTGCCTTTATATGGGCTGTGACGTGCCCCTCGTGGAAGTATTTCGGCGACTTCAGCCGAAATAAGAGGAGCGCCGACCAAATATAACGACGCCCAGAATTTTACGCACTTTTATTCTCTCTGCACTTTCCACACTATTTACTTGTTTTTGCTGGGCGCCAGGCTCTCTATTATTTTCCCGAAAGCCAGGGGAACTTACTATTCTTCTTTAGTTCTTCACCGGTTGACCGGCTAGCTGGAAAGGGGTGCATTCGAGGCAAATGCAAAATTAATTAAGCGAACGCGAGCTCTATTTTCCACAAATAATAAAACAATAATTTATTCAACAATAATAAGGAAATTATCACGTAACAAATTTAGTACAAAGATGACTCGAGTCCGAACAAAGATTCGCGGATTATTACGCACGCGACGCTTCGATTTTTCAATGAGTTATTTTTCCTATTCGGGGAAGCCGACAGAACAGAGGATGATTCTACAGACGCGGATAATACAAATGGTGCACCACGTGCGCCTACCTTTTTCCTACGCTTCTGGCCTCGATCCTCGCTGCGATGCCGGTCCTCTCGAGTCTCTGCTTCTCTTGAAAATTCTAGCGACGCGGCTTCCACGCGGACAATTATTCTTTCGATCACTATTTCTACCGTCGGCACGCGCACGGTTCGCTAATACACGCGGAAACACGTTGCAACACGCTCGACGCGGGAACAAAATCTAACGAAGATGCGCGAGTACTGCTCGAGCGCGATCTTCTTTCTATTCTTTCTCTTTCAAATCTCTTACCGGGGTCTCTCATGGGACGCTCCCGGGCTAACTTGAGTTATTCACTCTCAAAAGCTAACTTGAATCTCTTCCGGGGTCTCTCGTGGGACGCTCCCGGGCTAACTGACATCTTTTCGGTAATTATCGCACGCAATGCCGGGTGTGCCTCGGACGTTCGGGGTGGGGGTCACGGCCTACCATCGATCGACTTCGTCGATCGTCGCGTTGTTCCGCTGTCTCTCTCCTTCCATCCTCTGACGTCGGGAGCGTCTTCCCGGACCTTTGCTCTAATTCCGAGAATCCTGTAATATAATAATCACGGCAGTCACACGTTCGAATATTGCTACGAGTTTACCACGACGAGGAACGATTCGGTTGCTACGCTGGCTTTCGTGGGCCTCGGTGCACGAGCACCCTAGGCCCAGCGCGTTGATGCGAGCGTGTACTAACGCCTCGTCACAGGGCATATTCCAAAAATCGCGTATGCGCACCGATGATATGACTATTTGCCATGCGCGTACCGCGCGTCCCTCAAGGGCACCAAGGCTGTTTAAGTTTTATCACGCCCTGTGACGTTGGCTGTTCCTCGGGTCTCCCCACACCAACACTACTAAGCACGTATGTTGTTCACCGGCAATTACTGAGAACTTGACCTACCATGTCGGTTCACCACTGTCAGTTGAACGCCACGCAAGCGCGGTTGGCATGGGAAAAACCCTGCCCTCTCCATTTAAGGGTCATCAGACAAGTTGGACCTACCCCCTTGGGGGCGGTGACTCTCTTTGCCGGTCCGGCGAAACAGGGACGTCGTAACCCCCCTGCATCCCCGGGACCGTTTATCCAGTGAGGGCCACGAGGAGGCGGAGTCACCAGCTCTTGTGCTCGGACCCAGCAGGTTAACCCAGAAAATATCCAGGTTGTTCGGCCTAAAAGCGGATCGGCTGCACCAGCTGGTGACGTACCTTTTAAACGTCACCCCTGCAACTGCTGATTACAGCCCAATCATTTTTAATGTTTTTTTAATGATTACAAACAGATTACGCTTAACACTATTTCATCTATTGTTCGAAGACTTCCATTTCTTCTTTAGCCATAAGTATCGCTTACGCGAGTTTAGCAAACTTGGTAAAATATGGCTTCTCCATGAGTATCTTCAATTGAGGAGGCCAGATGATTCTGGTTTGCTTCATGCAGTCGCGTAGTGCGAGTCTCTTATCGTCAAAATTTGGACAATCGAGCAGGATATGCTTCGGTGTCTCAATTGCTCCACAGTGACATTTTTCGTCTTCTACAAGGTTAAACTCGTGTAGCTTCTTCTTGAAGTTCCCGTGTCCTGTTATAAATTGTGTTACGTAGTGATCTAATTTGATCCACTTCATTTTTACTCTTTGCACGACATCTGGTAGATACTCGAACGTTATCCTTCCTTTTTCGCTTGTTGTCCATCTTCTTTTGCCAATTCCTGAATAAGACATACTCCGTTTCTTGCTTGATGGTATTTTCATTTTCTCCAGGAATATAGCGTACCTCGTCGATCTCAAAGGGTATCCCTTTGCGAATGTTATAATTACACGTGTATTTCAACACCATAAGGTCGATCGGAAGCTCCCCCGAGAGCACCAGTAACGCATCTTTTGATGTAGTTCTGTAGGCTTTCGTTACGGTCAATAAAACGTGTCTTTGTGCAGAGAATAATATCCTCTTGTTTGTCTTGTTGAGGTCAGCCCATCCAACAGACGCGTATGTTACAATTGAATAGTCCTTTGTAGAGAATTCTCAGGTTTTTATGTCTGAGACCCCCCGTGGTTTTTGTAATTCTTGCGAAAACATTAAATATTTTCTTACACTTCGCACTAACACTGTTGACGTGCATATAGGTAGAGAGACCCTGGCCGTCAAATACGCCCAGGTATCTCACCACCTGTTTTAGAGGAATTTGTTTCCCGAGTATTTTGATCGTTGGCGGTCTCCTCCTATCCAGGCGCCCGTTTAGGATAATCATTTCACTTTTTTTTTCGAAACTGTGAGTTTTTGCGATGTGCACCAGTTCTCCACCGCTGAGGTTATTTCTGTTGCCGTGTACGAGTACGACCAAGTCATCGGCATATGCTATGTGTTCAACATTCGTTTCCTTAAGCTGCAAAAGAAGCCCGTCGAACACAAGATTCCAACAGGAGGGTCCTAGGATGGAACCCTGCGGTCAACCTCTCGTTACTTGCTTTGTAACACTTCTGTTCTGAGATTATTGAGATTAATTGGACTTCTCTGTCCTGAAAATAACTTTTCATGAGTCCAAAGACATTTCTTGGACACTCTCTGTCTCAGAGTGCCATTAGAATGTCGGGCCACCATATGTTATCAAATGCTCCGGATATGTCGAATAACAGAGTCATTGGGTATTTCTGTTCACCCTCTTGCACATACTTTCTCAACATGCACAGAGCATCCTCCGTTGAGAAGTTAGGCTTAAAGTTAGGTCCTCTCCTTTCCGTAGTATGCGAATGGAACCTTTTTTCCAAGCCTTGGGGAAAATTCCCCATTTAAGACATCCACTGAAGAGAGCTGTGAGCTCGTCGAGAATGCTTAAAGTAGTTCTCTTAAGTACCTCTACTTCTATTAAGTCTAGCCCAGGTGCTTTGCCATTGTTCAATGACATAACGGCTTTTCGCACCTCCTGTCTTGTGAACACTGCTGAGTCTGCGGTGTCTGGTTCTTGTTTAGAGTTATTTCGCTTCATTTGTTGATCATGGCTGTCTAAAGCCTAATTGTCATCAGGGACGAGAGCGTAAAGTAATGTACGAGCGGTCTCCTCCCAAGTTGTAGCTACGTCGACCCCCGCTTGCGTGATTGCGCTTAAAGCTTTTTGGGATGAGTATTTATTCATAGACAACTTATACGTGATTCCCCAGGGGATTTTGTTCCCTTCTTGGGTTACAAATTGCTCCCAGCTGCTCCTTTTCGTTATAACTACCAGGTTATGGTACTCTTTGAGTTTGTCTCTGTATTTTTGCTTATGTTCGGACCTAGCACGTTCATTTCTGATTCTTTAGTAGAACCTTCTTAATTTGTTAACTTCTTTCTTAGTGATGGTGAGTTCTGGAGTTCACCACGGCACAGGTTTATTAACGGGTTTCCTACGAGGTTTTGTTGCTGTGCATGATTGCGTAATTAGATTGGTAGTTCTATCAGTTAACTGTTGTATATCTTCTGCTGATTGGCCCACATTCAGGTTACACAAGAGACGTGGTCTTCAATCTTCAATAAGAGCCTCATAAGCATCCCAGTCAGCGCGATGCAATGCAAAGCGTTTAGAACGGATCTGCGGAGCTAGATCTCTATCACCGTTCAGTTCGATTTCGATGAGTGATGCCCACTTGCCCACAAATATGATTGGACACAGGAGGATTGGACACATCATATTGGACACAAATTATTGGATACACAAGTTACACAGAAATTATTGGACACATTGAGATTGGACACACAAATTATTGGACACACGAAGATAGGATACAAATTATTAGACACACGAAGATTGGACACAAATTATTAGACACACGAAGATTGGACACAAATTATTGGACACACGAAGATTGGACACAAAGAGAGGGTTCCATCTGGCCACATACCAATTGTGCACGTTTCGATAGTGCACTACTAAGTTGTGCACAACGACATTATGCACATTTTTTTTTGTTTTTGTGCACGACTACATTGTGCACAATTCTTTTTGTGCATAATTCTTTTTGTGCACAAATACATTGTGCAGAATCTTTTATGTGCACATTTATGTTGTGCCCAATTTTTTTGTGTACAATTATATTTTATAAAAAAAATTAAAAAGAAACGAAGTCATATAGCTTTTTTAATTTTCCGAAACGGAACGTGAATGCTTTTTCGTGTGGGTGCAAAGCTAGATTTTATCCCAAAATTGGAATGTATAAAGTCGGTCTTTTTATTTTAGCACCTGGTCGGTGTGGGTGCAAAGTCGGATATTATCCGAAAATGCGATATATAAAGTCGGTCTTCGTGTTTTAACATCTGGTTGGTGTGGGTGCAAAGTCGGATTTTATCCAAAATTGGGATGTACATGTTAGCATCTGGTCGGCGTGGGTGCAAAGTTGGATTTGAGTTATAGGAGCTCGCGCTGAAACGTCCGCGCCGAAATGGCTCAGTGCCGAAACGGCCTGGAGCCGAAAAATTCGGCTTCGAAACGACAGCGCCTAATCGTACAGGGTTGGAATAATTTGTATCCAATCTTCGTGTGTCCAATAATTTGTATCCAATCTTCGTGTGTCCAATAATTTGTATCCAATCTTTGTGTGTCCAATAATTTGTATCCAATCTTCGTGTGTCCGATAATTCGTGGCCAATCTTCGTGTGTCCAATAATTTGGGTCCAATCTTCATGTGTCCAATCTCGTGCGTCCAATAAATTGTGTCCAATCTTCGTGTGTCCAATCTCGATGTGTCCAATATCTTGTGTCCAATCTCGATGTGTCCAATATCTTGTGTGTCCAATCTTTATGTCTCCAATAATTTGTGTCCAATCTTCGTGTGTCCAATAACTCTTCTGTCCAATCGCGATGTGTCCAATAACTCTTCTGTCCAATCGCGATGTGTCCAATAATTTGTGTGTCCAATCTCGATGTGTCCAATAACTTCTGTGTCCAATATGATGTGTCCAATCCTACTTGTGGGCAAGTGGGACCCTCCCGATTTCGATGACTGTGTGGTCGCTCGTTGTAAACCCTTTGTGGGCGACCCATTTGGATACTGCTGGAACTAATTGTTCCGTTGCGAGTGTTACGTCTATATTACTTTTTCCGTTTGCTGTTGCAAACGTATGCGGGTTTCCTGGTTCGTTGAGAACATCTAGGTTGAACTCTACGATTAGTTCCTCTAACGCAATTCCACGTTCATTGGTTTGGTCTGAATGCCAGAGCGAGGACTTTGCATTGGCGTCAGCACAGATACGAATTTTTTTCGTTTCTGAGTTTCGTTAATAGTGTTCTGATTTGTTCAATATACGGATTTATTTCATGCGAAGGTTTAAAGTATATACTTACAAAGTATATTCGACCAAGTGGACTGGTTACCTCTATGCATGCGCAGTTCTCGTTACAGAACTGTGGAAGTTTGAGCAACGTACAGCTCTTATTCTGTACAATTATAGCTGCACCTGGGGTTTGGTTGTTTTTGTGTCCCGAGATTAGCTCGCTTTGACCCCATTGCGTTATTTTTCCGTGATAATGGTACGGTTCGTGGAGAAGAATAATGTCGCATTTCTCCATAACTGCTTTTTCTCTCAACTCATTGGAGACCTTGCTTGCTTTTCCGGCATTCAGCGGGGCAATCTTAAAATTAAGACTGTTGCAAGCCATAGTCAGTGTTGTTTATTAGCCTCATTAGTGCCATCGTATATGATGGGCACGTTTTACTATTAACAGAGTGGTTACATGGTTTTCGTGTCCTCTTGCAGGGTGCGCACTTCTTTGATTGTTCCTTCTTCGGACAGTTTGTAGCCTTATGTCCCTCATCGGCGCAGTGCGAACAGGTCGCTTGTTCTTATCCACAGACTTTGGCGATGTGGCCAAAGCCCTGACACTTGTAACATCTGTTTAATCCTTTATAGTCTTGAACCCTGCATGATTGCCAATACAGGTAGATACATCTAACTCTGAGGAGTATTTCCCGGATTTTCGGCGTGACCTCTACCACCGTATCAGCAATATTTTCTCTTCGTCCACCGGTTTTGAAACGAGGCTTAAACTCTTTCAAGAATATTTCTTGTGTGATGCCTGCTGCTTTCGAAGTCTGGATTCTGCAGATAGACACCTTGTGCAAATTGTCCATCAATGACGGCCGTTGGCACATCATATATAATCATTTTTGGCGTCAGTTTGTCGATATAATTAATAACAAGCCCACTGTGAAGTATGCTTTGATTGCCTTTGATCTTAATCAGATCTTCTTTTGTTGCAACCTCCACAATTACTCCACTATTTCGTGTGCTCCGTACGTTACGGATTCTCACACACTCCTCTCCTGGATTAAATACTCCCTTTAGGAGAGCCTTTGTCTCCTCACTACTAGCCACAGCATATGAGTTTTTACGACGTATCACCACAGATATTTGCTCTCTAGGCCTAATAGTTGCTCTACTTCCAGCAGCAGGAGTTGGCGCCTTTCGTTGTAAAGAGCCAGAGGCTGGTGCCGTTTTCGGCATTGCTGCACGTTGTACGTACGTGCTCTGCGGAACCTCCACCGATACTACGTTCCTTTCCTCAAGGCGGTCTTTGAGGCGCGCATTTTCTAGGACAAATACGCTCACCATCTCCTCAAGGCTATCCGCCTTGCTGATAATAAAATTCGCTTGCTCTACTGAGAAGCGTTTGTTACCGGCTCCAGTTCCGAGAACATAGTTACGCTACGCACCTATGTGCCTGCTCGTTTGGAGACAGGGTAGGTGTATCACTGCTTACTTGATTTGGATTTTTCATTTGATTATCATTTCCACTTTCGTTGGTATTTTCAATGAAACTTTCGATCGCTTCAGTGATTGACTCTTTCCTAGGCACTTTAGGTGAATTGCCCGTGGTTGCACTTTTAGGGCCCGGGTTTCGCTTCCCCAATTTTGGGGTAGAGGTGCCGCTTTGACTCCCAACCTCAGACACTTCAAGAACGGCCACCAATGTCCCAAATGGATTGGGATCTTCAAACGAGGCAGAACTTGAGCCCAAACGAAGTCTCGGTCTTGACCTTTAGCGGCTTCGACTTTGACTTCTGCGACTCGACTTTGATGTGGACGAATCTGCATCCGAGCCACTCTTATTCTTCTTTTTGTTGCCTTTGCCTTTTTTCTTTCCTTTTTGGGCCGTGGGCAGCCCAGTGTCCTTAAGCACCTTTTGGCCTTTCAATGAATTGGACATTTTCATGAAGGTACCCGCGCACGCGAACATCCCCCACGGCAATCACCAAGCCAGACACTTCCGGAGTCTCCTACAGCTTACTGCGGTGTGGCCTCGGCGGAGACAACACTCGGCCCCCCCACAGGCCCACACCCTGGTGCCACCAGGACCTGCAGGGACGACACAAGCTTTCTACACGTGTTGCTACGAGGCAGCCCACCCAGGTGGCGAATCCCGAGTCGGGCCCCGGTACTATCACGCGGCCCCCAGGCGTGCGATACCCCCAACCGAAGGGCCTTCCGGGTTTTCCGCTGTACCCTCACCACATTCGCTAGAGGAGTCCGAGAGCGCCAGCACCGATGACATCAGAGAGGACAACGCGCCCACGGGTTTGTGCCGCCGTTAGCGACGTCCCTCACCGCCGACCTATCTGGCATGGTTGCACCTACCAGCCTAGCCCGACGGATCATCAGATCGCCGGGCCCCCCCACCACGACAAGGTGGCAGCACCGGGGGGGCTTAAGGGCACCAGCGGCCTTCTTGTTTTCAAAGTCTATTTTCACATTGCCAACTTACGTGGACGAAATTTCGCTTACAAATCATTTGCACTATATTCGCCGCACACAACTTTAGGTTCTTTCTAAAATCACAGTAATATAAAAGAGGTTCGAATTTCACCACCATTAGTCATAATAATCAGTGGTGTCGCCTCGTTACTCACCAGATAAAACTACACAATATCGGCCCGCGTAAAAAAAAATCGGGAGGTATATAATGAAGTAGCATTACGGTATGTACATGTTGCATAATTATGAAACATGCGAAAATTCTCAGAAATACTTTGTTCAATATCAACATTTTCTAGCTTATAGCCAGTGAGCAAAATTTTCCTTCTTTTAGTTCTTAAGCTTACATTTTACTATTAATAAAAAATGTGTTAAAAATTAATTAAATACAGGTGACTAGTCTAACGTGTTAAGACTATTGTTTGCTCATGCGTCCCAAAAACCACGCCTTAATTAAGAAACTCTATCTCATTTTTCTTTCTTCTTTGCCTTTTCCTTTTTTTTCCTTACCGACAGGTATTCAGACACCGCTATTCATGTGCCCTACCGATCGGTAATACGAGGCATGATGGACTGGAAAAGTAAATGACGCACCTCGTACACTGGTTTGAAAACGTTTAAAAGCCTCGATGAATTGGGGCATTTTTTTAAGGGGAGGAAGTCAGATCAAAAAAATTGAATTTGGAAATTCAATATCATCCAAATTCTCTGGCATATAAAAATGGTCAGTGAACTATGTTGTTGGTACTCGATGAAAGGATTTTTTACTGTTGTTTGACTTGCATATGCCTTTCAGTATTAACTTAAGCAAAGATCTTAGATTTTCCACTCTGCGCGTGATTCAGACCAAACTGCTAGCCAGGTTGGGCTAGTTGACGTCTCATTTTCTTCTTTACAAAAAGATACGCCGGCTAAGCGGGGCAAAATATTTTTTTTTCATCCTGAAAGCAAAGTTAATCAATGATTTAGAAAATAGCATAAAATTTATTTTGTTATAAATTATGTCACTTAAAAACTATTACCTTTTATTAACATTTGCTCCGCTTAGCCGGTGTATCTTTTTATGAAGAAGAAAATGAGATGTCAACCAGTCCAATCTGCGTAGCAGTGTGGTCTGAATCACGCGCAGAATAGGTTGAAAACCAAGTTTCGGCAAATGGCATCTAAAGTTTATGACCCAAAAAAATTTTTTTGCGCTGCTTTTACCTTTGGGGAAACTTAGTACCTTTGATGAACAAAATAAAAATATTATTTGCAAGTCAGATTTCAGAATATTAGTAATCATTTTACAAATAAATGTAATTTTTTAATAACAAAAAAATAAGTAAATGAATGCATAATATTTTTAAAAACCTGTGAATAACACTGGGATGATCTCTTTTATTGACAACATCACTGACAATTTATCCAGTGTTGAAACATTCAGAAATGTACTGCAAACACATTAAATCACCACTTCAAAATAAATAATACATATCTGAACATTTCTGATGACTGTTGATTCTGTTTTAAACACTGTTAGTTTAAAAGAAACAGCAAACGGCGAATGGAATTAAGCTAATAACATAGTATGAACAACAAATAGAAACGTCAATTAGAGGTTATACTGCTCGAGTGTAGCAGAAGTCAATTTCCCGGCAGTAACACGCTGCGCATGCAATACGCATCAAACTATCATAGCGTATGCCCCGTTATTCGCGCGAATTCAAATATGATGTAAATGTTACTTGTTGCATTGGAAACATCACACTGTCGTCGCATCGTTTATATCGCGTTTCACTAATTGTTTTAAAAAATGGTAAACAGATGAAAATTTATTTACAAATACGTAATTAATTTTTTTATCTATAGAAAAAAATCATTAAAAAACAGGCATATTGCAGAAATCGGCAATTTTTCGGCTTTATGTCTAAGATTTTGAAGGTTCGGAGATCATACTTAACTAAACACAGCTGCAGTATGTGAAAAAAAAGATAATTGTTAAATAAAAAAAAAATTCAACACCATTAATGTCCGCATATAAAAACAGCAAATAAATAAAATAGTTTCAAATTTAAATATAATATTATGATAATTTTTTAAGATTTTTGAGAAAATAAAATATAAATGGTGCCGCAGAACTTGGCCATTTTTGCGAATTTCGGCTTATAACTTTACTAACACATAGATTACATGGAAATGAACATTTTTACAGAAAAAAAAATTCGATTTGTTTACATTTTTGACCTGACCCCCCCCCCCCCCCCTTAATTCGCGGAAAGAGGAACTATTTACATACGCCCACGTAACCTTGGTCTGCAAAATTGTAAAGACCGGAACTATTATGTCCCTCATTTTGTGGAATGAAAAGTTTATCGCAAAATTTAAAGAAACGAAGATGCTCCGTATCGATGCGACTTTTAACGTTTATCTGCGTATCGGATCCAATAAGTGTCGCAAAAATCAGTTACTTATCGTCATGGCGAATTTACATGGATGCGTAAGTTGAAATGATTTTATACTGATATACATTTATATACTTTACCTACCAAATCGTTGCAATATACATTTATTTATTTCAGACGTTTCCAATCATGTGGGTGCTCATGAATGGCCGAACGGAGGCGAAGTATACCACCGTCTTCCGCACTGCTCTAGCCCCATTCGCCGGCTATTCGCTCCATGCGGGAAACAAATAGCGCTAGGCGCGGTAAAATTTCGCGTTTTCAGACGGAATACATATACGTGATTGTATAGGGTTTTGAGCTATTGGAATTTTTATTATGGAACCACATGAATTGCCTTATCAAATTATTTTGTGGAAGGTTAGTACAACCAAAACCGCAATAACGATAAAATATTCTTCAGGTTACGGTGAAGTTGTAATGCATGTATCTCAATTTTCCATTTGATTTTAGGTTATGTTTATATAAACATAACCTAATTGTCATTTTTTTTGCACTGTTCAGAGTCCGTCTGAAAATACGAAAATTTGCAAAAAACGCACGGAGCGAATACGGAAAACGTGGTATGCGATTTCGAAGTTGCTTTACGCAACTCGTTGCGGGCTGTTTTACCAGGAGCGCATGTGTTGGGCTGCTTGTTTCATTTTAGTCAGGTATGAATTAAGGAGGTTCTTGCATCAATATAAGAACAAAATTCGTTTAAAAATGAATACAAAGGTGTACCTTTATACTTCAGATGCATATACCGTATAATCATTTTCGGATGCATAGTCTTCACAGTCTCCCTTTTATCATAGGCTGTCCATAAAAGGGCGAAGAAACATGGGATTCTACAGAGGTCACGACACAAGATCCTGCAGACGGTGAAGAAATGCATTTCTTCTTTCGGAAAATCGTTGTACTGGCTTTGCTTCTGGCGGATATGATTTCCGGGGCGTTTTGCGATCTGTTTGCGAACGCTCCAACGGAGTGGCAAACCTTTTTCGATCCGTTGTTCGTCTACTTCGACAGTTACTGGCTGCAGACGTGGACATCCGCATATTGTTGTGTGTAACGGCAGTTAGTACGAACTAACAACGCGGCCGAGTCAAACAATTCGAGAATGTTCAAGTATTTAACAAGAAGACCAAGCATCATGACTTTTTGTGGTGAGTCGATATAGATTTAAAGTCAACAAAACCTATCTTCGAAAAATAAATATATATTTAGACAAATATGTAAAAACATAATTAAGAAATCAATACAATTAATAGAAAAGAGTGTCGGATCAAATTACAATCTAAAAAATAACTTTAAGAAAGTTGCGAAATCGGACTTTGCAAGTTGCTTCCTCATCATTTTTGGTTTTTACAAAGCTACCTGAATGAGGAAGCATATTAATCGATTTTGGCTTCCTCACAGGGGAAGCCTTATAGAAATCATGTCCAAACTTTGTGTCGTATTTTCCGTGAGCATAACGATAATCGGAATTAAACAAAACGGGAGCTGTCACCTTCGGCCGTCCACTCTCGCTCGCGCATCCGTAAACCCGATAGGCGCCAGTCAATTTTTGTTCCACCGGTATTAACGAACCAGTATGCCCGCGGAATCGAGTGGAGTAGGCTCGATTCCAATAAAATCGACAGTCGGAGCATAACTACCGATCGAGAACATAAACACATTGCTACTTTTTGGGGACGCGTTAAAGTAGCAAACGCAACGGGATGCACTCGCGGGACCGAACGGTTGCGGAAATGCACGGCCGCTCAGGCTGCTTGGTTTTGGTAGAGGGTCGAGGTTGGCCCAATAAATTGCTTATTCTTCGTCAAAACGAATCACGGGAGCTTGTATCACTGACTAACAATCCGGGAATAATATAAACAATTATTATGCATTAAATAATGCGCGAGAACCGACAAAGCGCAGCGAGAACGCAACAGTCGCGACGGAATCGGTCGCTGGCCAGGCGAGATCTTTAATCGAAGCGATCGGCGCATTCGATTAAATAAATAATAATGCGAGAACGACTCACCAAAAATCTGTTGACGGACTCCGATATCGGGAACTATAATCCAAAAGACGGCACGCTAACAGTACGTGCACTATGGCACTACACTAAACGAGAAATTCCAGTTTTATTCACTTGAATAAAACTATCGTAGCACGAGTATGCATAGCATACGTAGCACTCGATATACGAGAACTCACTATGTACTATTAAGTACGCGAGAACTACGCGGAACCGCGCGCCCGAGCGACAGAAAAACTTGTCAATACGGAAGCTCGTTTTAGGCCTCAAGGCACCTCGGCAGTCGCCCGAGGAAGACTGATTATTTCGAGTAATCATCGGGAGCTCATCATTATCATTATTTCTAATGCCTTCCAAAATCCCTTGCCCGTGAGCTACGGCCCTCTTTCACTCGAATAATTTCGTAACTAGATCGGGAGCGCAACTTATGCCGGTAACTTCGAAAATCTAAACAGCTGCCTCCCTTGGTGCTTCATGCGAGAACGGGCCGATACTTCACATTTACTTGACACTAGGATGCTCCATCCTATGTTAAAAATTAACAAATCTCCACCCGTTCTCCAGCGCAATGCACTCTCGCTATCGGGCGCCGGATTTGCGCCGGTCTACAACTAACTGCAAGACTCTTGTCGGCAATTCTTGTCTGTCGGGCTGCTCGTTTCGTTGAGCTCTCATCCTCGCGACAGATTCAAATATGCCGAACTTTTAACATTAAAAATAACAGACACAAAAGAAAAATAATAGAACGAAAAATAATCGGTAACTGAACCATTATTTTTCACGAAATAATTGTTCGAGGAGGGGCAGCGATGAAACAACGACAATATCGCCACCAAAATATCCTTGTGACCGAGACTTAAAAAAATCATGTCAAAACTTTCAACATGATATGTCCCAAAAAAATTTCGAAAGTTAAGACTAAAAATGCTTTTTTAAAAAATGTAAACTGGCATTATTTTTTAATACCTCGACAGATTCTCGCCAAATTCGAAGTAACGTTTTGTTCACCCACACTTTACTTGCGTACCAAATTTAAGCCAGATATCTTGAAAATTGTGAAAGTTAGAACGCTAAAATTAATTTTTCGAATAATTAAAAACGCCATAACTTTTTGACACCTCGACGGTTTCGCACCAAATTTGAACTCATTCTTTGTGTACTGACACTTAGATTATGTGCCAAATTTAAGGCAGGTATCTCGAAAATTGCGAAAGTTAAAACATAAGTGATTTTTGAAAAATTCAAAATGTCATACCTTCTTAACACGTTGACGGATTCGCGCCAAATCCAAACTCATCCTTTGATTACCCATACTTTACTTGTGCACCAAATTTCAGCCCGATATATTGAAAATTGCGGACACTGCCGTGCTAACAAGAAACGTGTACACACACACACACATACCCAGACATTTCGTACAAACCACTTTTCTCAACGTTTCGGACTATTCTGAGTGTACTGACATGAAAATCTCGAGAAATTTTTTTTTACGAAAATAAAGCTTCTTCTATGAGAAAGCCAAATCGATGCAAAATAAAAGTAAAACAGTAGAAGCATCATATACAATTCTTACTCATTTTTTATCGCTTTCACAAGGCTACCTGTTGCAAGGATAGGGTGAGATATTAATTTTAAAATAACTGATTGCACAATTAGACATGGATGTAAGCCAAATTTATTTCACACATGGCACATATCATTCGTGCCACTTCGAACGCTCCAAAAAGACAGGGGGGTTTTTAGAGGTTGTTCGAGCGACCACATTTTCTTGGGAGGGCGACACCTCTCGCTCTCGCGTACTTCAGCCAATAGGATTTTGTGGCGCAATAATTTAAGGTAGTCCTCCTGCGAGGGTAATTATTAGATGGGCACCTAAATTTAAAATATGTTAAACATACTGCAATAAGAGACACGCATGCGAAAAATCGGGTGCGGTTACCAACATTTTCGATGAAATAAATGCACTTAAAAATGAGTGATTTTAACGTATCTCTTATGGGAAATTGCGACGGTCGTACTTTCAATCAATAATTTACGAACTTATCGGTTAGATGTGTATATACACAAAAGCTTGAAATATTCCCTGGAATTTCTAGATTCTGTAGACCCCTCGAAAATCACCTCTCACCGGGCATTTCGCTTTTATATTTGAAATTAAAGAAGTCGTGAATTTATCTCGTACAAATAACGCTCCACTGTCATGGCGGCAAGATAGACTTGGCAACGTTGTCTGTAGCCAGCTGTTCCGTAGTTCCACATGAACCTGCTATTTCGCTAAATAAGCATGTGCCATGTCATTATATTTATTTTCGTTGAAACTTTTTTATTTATTATTTTTGACATGCCAACTTCTAAGACAATATGTATATAATTAGGAATAAGGAATGCGGAAACAGGAATGAAAAATGCACACATATTAAATTGTAGTATACACGTTTATTCAAATAATGTATTCTATAATTTTATAATTACATCAAAAATGTTATTTATTTATTTTTGTCAAGTTTGAGCTGCTGAAGGTGTTCCGTAATCGCTGTGAACACTTCTTTTGTCTTCGTAACGCGGGGCTTGCCTCTCACGTCTTCGCAAAGCAGCATTCGAATTCCTTCCGATCCAAAATCCAAAAATGCTTTTTGAAGCTTTTGCATCGTGATGCCGACTTTAGCCATTTTTGTTTTCATGTCAGTTGAGACGCCTTTCAGATTTTCCAAAGAAATTTTATTTTGTGCTTGGAGTATCGCATTGTTCTCTGCACGTACAATTTCACCCGTCTCTTTCAGCACTCTCTTCATTATATCGTCCGTGACACCATTACCGTACAGTAATTTTCGGAGAATATCGACGTCTGCAACAACATTATGAGCACTGGCTATCGAATCAGATCCCAAAAGATCTTCCGCGAGACCTGTTAACGAATAGCCCTTCTTTTCCTTCTTTCGGTTCGGGAATTGGTTGCGGAAGAGTAGCAACGTGTCCACGAAACCCTTTACGACCGATTGAAATTCTTCGAGGAGTCCAAACTTTTTCAAGTGGCTCAATATCAACGGTGTATCGAACCTAATACAAATTGTAATATCCGATAAAACATTTGACCATTATTAGATACAAATTTACTTTACACATGATTTCATGATGTGCGATAAGGACCTAAAAAGATTGACCTAAAATGTCTTACGAATAAATTACAGTTCATTTTTGTTTCCTGAATAAAATTTGTGCTATGTAATGCACCTGAACCCGTTGTGCGCTGCGAGAATGATACTACTTCCGATGCTCCGTAAGTATGCGATGAAGTTTTTGAACGCTATTTGAGGTCGCGTTGTGTCCACTTGCTGGCCGTTCAAGAACATTTCACCTCCTCGTACTTGAAGCCCTGTGACTGACGCGGCTCTTGCAGAAATACCTCCCAAAGGAACGATATACGCGTTGAATATTGATTTCTCGTGCACAGCTGCTATCTGAAAGCAATAAGGACATTTAATTCAAGTATTTCTCCTCGAAAGTACCTCAACTACAGCGATCGACCTGGGTTATTTCAGCAGAATTCGAAAGGCCGCTAGTTTCCAGATCAAATATCACTACCTTTGCATCTTGATGATCGGAAGTATCAGCTAAAAATTTAATGTCTCTTACATTTATATCGCGATAATATTCTTTATGTCACGCCGTGCGAGAAGTGCGATTTCTCGCACTAGTGAAATAAAATGATATACTAAATTCGCGCGAGAAAATTTTTCTCAATTCGTGTGACTGCAACACTCGCCTTCGGCTCGTACTGCAAACTCACACTCGTGAGAAAAAGTTTCATCGCACTTGTATCGTAATATACTATTACAAAGCAGAATCTTGAACAGCGATACCTTGGTAAGGGCTCTCATCGATGAGTCCAGATATATCATTAAGTCCACTCTCAGTTTCGCATGTAATTCCTTCTCGACGCTGTGCGGATGCTGTCGTACTCGATCGTTTTTGCTTACGAAACAACTTTCTTCGTTTCGCTTCGACAGTCTGTTGTTGAGTGATCTTACGTTTTCTGGATCTCTCGTTAGATTCTCGGAATTCTTTTGTCGCTTTACCCGGTGACAGATTCAACTCTTCATAACCCTTTAAAAAATAATTAAAAAATGGACAATGAAAAAAATGTGGCAAATCAATTAAAACCAGGCGATTTTTTTAACCACAATAAATCACTCGAGAAATTACCTGTTCGATGTAGGTTACGCCAATATTTTTCTGGCAAACTACTGAAGCTACTCGAAAATTAAGCGACTCCGATCCAGCGTAGAATTTCGATTTCGGCGCTTTACTCGCAACCGAATTATTGAAGGACTCGTTTCCTTGGCTTGAGCCGCATGGTGCCAACTTGTCCGAATTATTCGCGAATCGTTCGAAGCCTGACGTTAGTGCCGATTTTCAACTTAGGATCCGACAAGGGCTTTCCATGAGGAAGTCCGTTGTGCTGGTACTCCGAGCCCATACTAGAAGCGTGACACCACTCGCCACATTGCTCATGAGCACCAAAAGCGTGCGGCACTACGTTTTTTAGGGTAGATTCGACTGCATCCGGGTTGCCTTGATTTTTTTTTATCGCACACGTAAAGCATCGCGAGAAGTACTGGATGATTTTTGGTGGTAGCTTCAAACCATACAACGCGTTATTCATCGCCTTCGATGCGTGGTTTAGATCAGACCACTTATCTACGCGCGTGGCAGATTCGCGCCGCACTGCCGCAATCGTTGATGATTCGTCGTCGCCAATCAAAATGTTCACGGAAACGTTTTCGTCCTTCAGATCCAGGTTTTTGTCTCATCGTTTCAAATCGGATAAGCTATTATAAGCACGACCAGTGCCGCGCTTCTGCCACCCAGCGTCGTACGATGCGACGATGTTCACGATCTTCTCTCGATTTTCCTCTGCTACCACCATACTGCCCTGTCCTTCGAGACCTTCAGGGCGTCAGTCATCGAGACCTTCAAGACCTTCCGAGTGTCGGTCGTCGAGACCTCCGAGGCCTTCCGGTCGTCGATCGTAGACACCTTCGAAGCTTTTGGCGCCTTGATGATCGAGACCGTCAAGGCCTTCCGGGCGTCGGTCCTCGAGATCTTTAAAGCTTTCAGCGCCTCGATTATCGAGGCCTTCGAGGTCCTTGGCTCCTCGTGCATCGAGACCTTCGAGGTCCTCGGGTTCTCGGCCATCGGATACGCCAGAATTTCTGAAAATATAAAACCGTAGCTCTAACGGCGTCTACCCTGATAATAAGCTGTACTGCACTTAAAGGCACGTAATTTTAATTAATTAAGATGCAGAACAACTCACTGTAATTGGTGTGTTAACGATTTTTCCAGCTTGATAGCGCCTTGACAGCTGTTCCTTGCTACCTTCTCTATAGCTCTGCCGGCTACGCTCTCGTTGTGTTTGAGTGTGTTTGGTGAAATCCTGGGTATATTTGGGTAGTTGAACTGCGTCTCACCAATACCACCGCCAATAATTGCTGCAATATATTAAATAACAAAATAAAAATACGAAAGCGTTAGAATGTGACAACGGACAAGATTTAATAAATCCATTGGATTAAAAAATCAGCATACCGGTCGTTGCTTTGCCGTTAATACTGAATAACCGCTCATTTTGGATGCGCTTATTCATATTCACTGTATAGTTTTTCTTGCACTGTCCACATATCATATCGAATATACTTGCGAGACCAGCTTTTCTGTCACAATCGGTGTATCAAAGATCGCGGGCGAGAGTTTCTAGATATACGATGCGGCGTCCGTTGAATCGAAATGTACCATCAGGGACAGTCAAGACAGCAGGTTTTTTCTTTTTTTTGCTCGCCAGATGCACGTTTTGTCGCCAAAGATATTTCGAGCTCGAAATAAATCGTCCTTTGCCACGTTCGTGATCAGCGCGATTCTTATAGCGCTCCATAGGTTAGGTGTCAGGAAACGTAAATAAACCCGTGCGGTCTCGTTCGACAGCAGACTAGCTGTTACGGCGTTGCCAAATTTATCATTACGTTATTAAAACGGCGACACGGACAAATACATGGAGTTCAACCGCACAACTTTCGCGATGGTCTTCGTATCGGTAAATAATAAAATATGATTACTTCATGCGTGTAAAATCACAAATTGTATTTTTATTGTTATTGGGATGTTGCAATATCTATATTTTCAATGTTTCCATGATGGACTGTCATTTGATTAGCTACTGCAGGAGGACTACCTTAAAGAGGAAATACACATTGTAAACGGTTACTTCCAACACTACCTTTATGAAGAAGTATATTATTCGATGTTGCCTCTCTTCCTCGAATATTATTTTGTTCACATACTAACTTTTAGCTAGATATCTCACCAATCCTCGAATGCATATATACTCTTATAAAGAACTAGTTAGCGCAATAGACTATTGTTTACGGAAGTTAGAGCGACCGCGCCGGTTATTCTACCTGTTTCTCGACGTTTTGGACCACTGAATATCCTGACAAGAAAATCTAAAAAAAATCCGTTTTGTTAAAACTAAGCTTCATCTATGAGGTAGCTAAACAAAATGCAATAGAATGAAACAAACAAAAAAAATATTTCTAACTTCTTTTCAGTTGTGCAATACGAACTAATGCGTTTAGCTTCGCTAGAATAAATATCGGCGCAGAATGTGCATGAAATCAGGAGTAGGCGATTCACTTACATGGTAGATAACGATTCGTTGGTATATGCGTGGGACTCTTTAGAGGAAGGATCTCTCACGACAGCGGATTTTTTGTCGAGGGCAGCAAGAGCCATCCACAAGGTTCTGAGGGATGAAGTTCTAGTATTGAGTCAGGAGGAGATCAACGATGCGGAAGAAGCCAGCGATCGAAGTACCGTCGACGTTAATAAATAAATAAGGATGCAAAGTAAAAGTCTGTACAGGACTTTCTCATTAATTATTATTATATTTTGCATCGCCGCCTTTATTAGGAAGTTTATTTATTTTATTTCTAGCTTCCTCATAGAGGAGGCTTTGCGAAAATTAAAATTATTGACGAAGCAGGAACTGCATCCTTATTTTAAATACACTAGCAATATTGCGCGCGCTGCCGCCCGCGAACTTAGTCTCACGCGCTGCCGCGCGCTTGCTTAATCCATGGTGCTGCTGCGCGCATACTTAATCCATGATGCTGCCGCGCACGAACCGAACTCAAAGTAAATACAGCTCTTTGGCTTAAGAGGCAGTGTATCTCCCCTTCCCCCCGCAGAAATTTTGAAAGCTATTTTCTTCTAAACTTCTCGACAGATAGAGCTCAAATTTTGAGAGAATACGCGGAAATACGGCAGAATTGGGCTAAGCTTCTGGCTTTCCGATACGCAAAGCCGTTTAGTCAGAAGAACCGATAAACCGGAAAGTGGGGTGAGGTGCGAGAGAGACAGCCCTATAAGCGTTTAACATTGGGCGAAGAAATTTTATATATAGTAACGGCGTCAGACCATCTCCCCGTCAAGATAAATTTTCAAAATTCTATTGACAAAAGCACAGCGAATCGGAAATCTGCTGCACGCGAAAAGTGCAGACTAGTATGGTGCGAGGAGAAGCAAGCAGAATATACAGAATTAATGCAGTATCAACCGCAGGTTGCAGATATTTTTCGAGACCCATATGGAATGTATGAAAGCCTGAAACTCGCCATAACCTTGACAGCCGAGGCCGTAAATATGTCTAAAAAGGTGGGTCAAGACATCGAAAACCGAAATAAGCCCTGGTTTGACGGCGACTGCACGTATGCTAAGCGAGAGGTCGCACGATGTCTCAGCGTCTGTAACAATAGTAAATTTGCAATGGAGGATTTAAGTGCGTTACAAAAAAGCAAAAAAATATACAAGAATCTAATCGAGCAAAAGAAAAAAGGTTATAACGACAATACTTTGGACTCACTAGCAAACGCCAAATCTTCCGAAGATTTTTGGATGATTATTAATAAGTTCAGACGCAGGGCATTTAACGAAAATTGCGTAAGCATGGAAACCTGGGTTAATTATCTTGCGAACATCTATCCGGTGCGACAAAACGTAATTATGCAAATGGAAGAGAGGCGAGTTCCTATCTTGGATTCACCCATCTCTGTTCAGGAAATTAGCTGCAGCTTAAAAAAAGCGAAAAACAGGAAAGCCCCGGGATCTGATGGTATTTCAAACGAATTTTTCAAGCATCTGCCGGGTAACTGGGTACTCTACCTCGAGGTACTATTCAATAAAATCCTTAATACGAAAGAGATACCTTGGCAGTGGAGCGAGGCGATTTTCACGATGATCTATAAAAAAAGGGCGACCCTTGTATGCCAGAAAACTATAGACCGATTGCCCTGCAAAACTGTATCTCGAAACTCTTCACGTACGTGCTTAACAAGCGTTTGGAATGCTGGGCAGAATCAGCGGGAGTAATACCTGAATTCCAAGCGGGCTTTCGAAAAGGGAGGAGCTGCGCAGACAACATTTTCACACTTAGTGCAGCAATACAAATTCAACTGAGTAAGCCTAATGGCAAGGTATTTGGACTGTTTGTGGACTTCTCTCGAGCCTTTGATTCCATCAATCACAATAAGCTATGGAGAAAGTTATATAGCCTAGGAGTTAGCGACAACTTTATACGGGTTACTCAGAATATTTATTCACAAGCTAAGGCGGCGGTAAAAATCGGAAATGATGTTTCTAACTTTACGGAAATCTCTGAGGGTGTCCTACAGGGGGAAATTTTAAGCCCTCTTCTCTTCTCTCTATTTATTAGTGACCTTGAAAACGCACTGACAGCGGAGGGCTGCCGTGGTCTCTCGATTAATCATCAAACGGAAATTTTATTGCTTGCCTACGCAGACGACCTGGTCATACTAGCGGACACACCCTCAGAGTTAAATAAAAAACTGAAATGTTTGCGCAAATATTGCGATGATAACCAATTAACGGTCAATGTTTCCAAAACTAAAGTCGTTATATTCCAGAAGAAAGGGCACAAGAAAGCGTTGGCCTATTTTCCAAAATTCAGGTTTGGTGATGATGCGGTGGAAACCGTAAAAGAGTATAAATATTTGGGTATTCAGTTCACTAACTCGGCCTCATTCAATCGCCAACTCAGTGGGGCACTCAAATCGACGAATCTAGCTATTGGAGCGACGTTAAATATCCTTTACGCAACAAAATCGGACACCTGGGAAACCAAAGCAACACTCTTTAACAGTCTTATAACGAGTACCTTGCTTTACTGCGGCCAGATCTGGGGGCTCCAATATATGGACTCTTTCGAACGAGTGCAGAATACGTTTTTTAAACAAATCTTGCAACTGCCGCGGAACACGCCAAATTATGCGATTAGATTAGAAACGGGGAGAGACCCGATGGCGGTCACTGTACTCAAGCTGGCATTATCCTGGATTGAACAGATGCTCAAAATGGATCCCTCACGGTACCCACGGATATGTTTTGATAGATTGAAGAAAATGGACAGAGACAACACAGCGCCCGTAAAGTTTAATTGGTGCACAAAAATAAAGAATATCTTAGTAGAATGTGACATGAGCGACCTATGGAATAATATCAGCTTAAGCCAGCTAAAAGAAAATCGTACTGCAATATTAAATGCCTATAAACAAATCTGGCAACAAAGGGACCTCGAGAGCCTACAATGCGGGCACTCGCTAGAAATTTTGCCATACTTACCAATAACACCAGGACCTCAACCATATATACTCGTTAGAATGCCGATACAAGCGAAAAGAAGAACTGCTCAAATACGCCTGATGAATAAATACACGAGTCGCATTCTAGACCGAGGGACAAAATACGAATTTAACGGCGACTCCGAGTGCAGTACCTGTGGCCCTGGGCATTGTAACGATCTGTTTCATTTTCTAGTGAAATGTCCGCTCTACGATGAGATCAAATTACAATTTTTTAACGAAACCTCTCTGGCAGAGGACCACCGCGACTTTTGGATCGATTTACTAACTTCTGCTGATGACAAAAAATTAAAAAACCTAACTGAGTATTTGAAATGTGCGTTAGAATATAAAGCGAATGCAGGAGCGTAAAAACTCGATTTCTGTAGGTATAAGTGTACGATTAAAACGAAAGTATAGAACTAGGTTTAAGTGTATGATGGGAACGAAAGTTATACTATTTATTTGTCTTTTTTTGTAAGCTACGAAATACTATGGAAAAAATGTAAATGTGAAAGCGAGACTCCGGTGTATGAGATTTGTATGGGATATTAACCCGAAGGCAAATAAATTATCTACCACTCATATCTACCAGTATTTACGAAGACGTAAATTGCGACGTGGCAAGCTGGGAGGCGACAGCGTATTCAAGTACTCAGGCAAGATTGTTTCATTGATCCGATCGTTGTCACCACAATTGTCTGTACAGTACAATGCTAGTGTAGAGCCGTTCGGTAGTACTGTCGAATAATTCCATGACCCTGGTGTTGATTTCATCAACGTCGACATTTCGAGCAGATAGAATAGCACACTTCGCCACTCGTTTGAATTGCCGCTGTCTTACTAATTGTCCGTATGTTTCTTCAACTATATCGTGGTCTTTTTCTGCTAGGCAACGTACGGGAATTTGAAGATTGTCGTCTGGATCATTCAGAATTCCATCTCCAACATTCAGTAAAAATTGAGCGAATTCCAGTTCGTTCAGTAAAACTCGCATGTTTTGAGTCAGCGCACACTTGCAAAAATTTGGCCACAGTGCGCTATACTTGATAGACAGGTTCACTGTCTCGCTACGAGTACCTCCTGCTTTTACCGGTAGAAGTTGTCGAAAATCTCCTCCGAGAACAATAACTTTTCCTCCAAAAGGTTTATTATTGTCCATTATATCCTGCATCGTACGATCTGCGACTTCGAGTGCATAACGTGGAGCCATTGGTGATTCGTCCCATATGAAAAGGTCGACGTTCTTTACATACCTACCTTGTTTCGACTGCACCTTGATACTCGATGTTGAATCAATGTACAACGGCACCGGGAGTCCAAACGTTTTATGTGCCATCTTACCTTCAGGAAGCAATATCGCTGCAATTCCGGTGAAAGCCATAGCACTGACACATTTGCCTCCACCTCGGACGATGTTTGAAAGGGTAGTATATGTAAATGTCTTTCCAGATCCGCCAGGTCCATCAATGTAAAAGCATGTTTGTTGGGCGTCATCGTTGTCGACCGCATTTAAAACAACATCAACAAAAATTTGCTGTGTATCATTGAGTTGGTCATATTGTTCAGCGCCTATTCTGGTGAATTCAGTGAGGAGTGTCTCAGGTTCCGCTTGCTCCAGAATTTCGATTTGTTCCATTCCAGGGAATTGAGATAGATTAGAACCTTCTTTGATAAGCATTCGAGCAATTTGATTATATGCTTTATTTTGCGCTTGTTGCATGTCCATGCGTCTTCCGTAATCCTCCGATAACTTGACTTTGAATTCGTCCCACAATACCTCTGGGTGAATGGGTTGACAGTGAACCAGGATTCTTACGAATAGTCTTCGCAGTAGACCAGGCATCATCCACACGGCAGCTTCGTCCATGGCTTTCTGCCACTCATCATCATCTTCGATTAAACCTAGAGCCAAGCATGTCGCTACAAAACTTTCACAAACCTTTCCATCCACAGTCCTTAAGCCTTCAAAACTCTCAGCTCCTTTAACCTTCAATAGGAGTAACCGAAGATGAAATAATTCAGTTTCAGATGGACTTATCGAGTACATACGCCTTATTGCATGATGTCCACGCTGTCTTTTTTCCCACCGGGAAACGGTTCTACCACCATCTTTCGTTTTTTTTAAAACATAATGCGTTGGGATGTCTGTATATGCATACATTCTTGCAGACGCATCGCGAATGTTCAAGGCAAAGTAGTCCATCAGCATGGAGACGCGACTTATGGCATTTTGTATCCCTTCTTCATTCATGTCTGCTGGAATGGTGATGTTGTGTTCATTGGGTAGATGTACGGGAAGTCGTATCACAGGGTGACTTTTTTCCTGCATTTTCTTATCAAAGATACGCCAAACTGCTTCATTAGGGCCGACATAGCGAGCTTCGATGTGGTCTTTTATTTCGTCGTGATTAATAATACGTTCCTCGGGATGTCCGTTTTCATCGTCCATTATCTGAATCGCTGCGGCATTGTGTCCCTTATAAACGTATTTGTACAAATATTTTGGAGCGGTGACACTTGTTACAACCTCAACGTTGATGTGGGAATTGAACATAAGCGATAATGTCGGACCGTATGGAACAACCCATTGATTGTCGACGGCGTGTCCTCGTCGACGCTCGTAGAGTATCCCGGTGTCTCTTCTACGGTACTGCGGATAAGCATCTGCATTCATTGTAGTTTCATCGCAAAATGACTTCGGAAAGTGTTTGGAGCATTTTCCATTTACTTCACACCGTGCTCCGCAAGGGCCGTGGATCATGCTGCTCATGACGATTTTATGTAAGTCAGGATATAATTGAGGGTCTGGTATTTCAGCCGAAATAAATTTGACAACCATTTCTGGTGTTCTGAGCTTGTCCTTTAGCGTCACCAACAGGTGTAGGTGTATGTGCAATAAGCCACGCTTTTGCGACTCTATTGTATAGACGATTGTTTCCCCAAAAAAAATTTTTTTCGTTATCAAGTCCAGTAGATGTTTTTTCTTTACATCGAAAATACGTGTGGTAAGATCTGGTCGACCGGAGGGTGATTGACCATTCAGTAAATTTTCTCTAATCTCACGCCAATTCGGATTACAAGTCATCGTGATGAAAAGATCCGGTTTTCCGAATTTTCGAACTATTCCCATAGCGTCTTGATAGTGTTGTATCATATTACGCGGCGAGCCAGTGAAAGACGAAGGTGAAGTGACAATTTTACCAACTCGAGCATCAGCGTCGTCCGCAGTGGTGTTCAAGTAATCCACTAAACCAGTATATGTTTCCGCGCGTATTTTTGCCTGGTTTAATTTTAAAAACTCTATGCGATCTTTTTCAACTTTCACATACTGATCGATTGTTGAAAGAGACGTCTTCCTTTAAGGATGATGTTACTCTGATTATTTCCTCGGATTGCCATCCGATGTCTCACATAAGTTTCTCTGGAAACTCGTTTCTGATTTTCACCTGTCTGTTGCATATCTCGATGCCAGCCTCGAGTACCAAAAGGGTAGAACAGTGAATAGATCCATGGTTCAACATTGGGATCCATAGTACTTACGTATTGCAATCTCTTAGTGTTCCTGTTGATTATGGTAACGTACGATTCTGGGATTTCGCCATCGGCAGTAGTGGAAAACACCGCAGCTACTTCGTTACTGCGTTGGAAGTTGAATCGGCGACGATCCATTCCTGGTTTTAATGTGAACAGTAACTGTAACTCATCAGAAGGTTGTGCGGAGTTGGATGTATTTCCTAGTTGTCGCTGAGCTTGCAATTCTTCACTTATCATTTGATATGATTGAGCGAACACGTTATTCCGCCGCATAATGCGATCGATTGCTCCCAACAGACCTCTATCGAGTTCCGTGTTTCGTCGCTGTATGGAATCCATGGCTTCATTTGAATCAACGATGAACAGTTGACCGTAGCTCGGTAGTTCATTTTCCGGTGGATACAATGCCGTGTTGACTTGATAATAAATTTGGCCCTGTATTCTGAAGCAATAGGGGCCCGGTCTTCGTCCTTCAAAGCTCATTAGGTTGGCGTTGAAGGAAGCAAATGAAAATGAAGCGTTATAGTTCCGAATACGTTCGAAAAATGTATCCGATTTGTCATGTGTGCCATTAAATAAGGAACTCAATTCCTCTGGCATGGCTGGCAATGGTTCAAGGTGTACTTACCGTGACTGCAGCAATCGTGGAACGAATTTCGCATGTTGGATACTTTTTCCGATACGAAATGTGCAGCAGTACAGTGCGTACACAGCTCAGACATGCCACCTGCGTAATGTTCTTGAACATTGACGATCGGATCTATTGCAAGCCGTTCGCGTTCTTCTGCTACGTTTTGTCGGAAGATTGTCGACTGAATATCAATAAAACGTTCATATTCCTGAACGACTGGGACTTCAATGATACCCTCATCTGGTTCCACGATTTCTTTCAGTGTGGCTGTATTGAAATGGATATTCTCTTGTAGGTCATGAACAATTTTATTACGATGCACTACTAATTGTATCGTATCAACAGATGCTTCCGCTATGAGGTTCAAAGTTGGTTCACTTTGAACATTCTGTGCGACCGTACTGGATTTACTGCGTCGAAGATTCTGCCTTTCAGCTTTTTTTTGTCGCTTTGCATTTTGAAATTCAGCTTCTTCTTCGGGCGTTCGAATAACCTTTCGCCGACCCATGATGAATTTCGATTGAAAATAATAGTTATAAGTCTTATATGCACGAATCTTAAGTGTATTTCAGGGAGAATAAATTAACAGCAACCTAATCTAAATTTAATGTGAGTTTGAATGTTTTTAAACTATCTTTATTATCATACTTAATACATCTAGTTCAATTCCATTACATATAAAAATTTTCAGTTCAATTGTACATTTCTTTCAGATCAGTGCGATTAGTTCGATTCAATTTTTAATTCAATTTAATTAAATTTTTTATTGAATTTAATTAAATTTTTTATTCAAACTTAATTCAATTTTCCCTTCCTTTCAATTCAATTTTCACTTAATCTCAATTCAATTCAATTTTTAATTCAGTTCAATACAATTTTTAATTCAGTTCAATGCAATTTTCAATTCAGTTCAATTCAAGTTTCATTTCGGTTGTATTCAATTTTCAGTTCAAGTTTCATTTTGGTTCTATTCAATTTTCAGTTCAGTTCAAGTTTCATTTTGGTTCGATTCAATTTTCAGTTCAATTCAATTTTCAGTTCAATTCAAGTTTCATTTTGGTTCGATTCAATTTTCAGTTCAATTAAATTTTTAGTTCCGTTCAATTTTCAGTTCAGTTCAATTTTCATCATCACTTGATTATCAAGGTTGCCTGGTTACCTGAAAAAGAAAAACATATTGAAAAGTAATGTGGAAAATTGAATACTTTACACGTATATTCTTAGCCAAAATCAAGAATCATTGAGATTTATGAACATTTCTCAATGGGATTAAAATTTGAAGAATGCTGAAATATGGATTATGTACATTAATTGCGTCAAAAAGTGGGTGAATACATGTATAAAGCATCTTTAATCGTACACGTCATATTGTCACAAATATTATTATTACCTGTTCGAAGCAATTCTTTCAGTTTGTGGCAGTAAATCCGTATTCGCTTTTGAAAAAGTATACCAAACGACTGGATAAATTTTCGAGTTTCCAAATATGAACAGATGTCCAGGCTGCGAAAGGAAATCTTAAACAAAATTGCAGTTTTCTCAACAGACCGGAGAACCTGCAATAATTTCAAATACATGAAGATGTTATCAACCCATAGTTTTTAAATTGAGACTAATCGAAAGGGGTTAATCGTATAAATTCTTTAACGGTCACTGAAAAGATCGCTTCTCACTAAAATGAAAATTTTACAAATGTAATTGGAAACATTTTTATTTTTATATCAAGGTACTTTCTATTAAGGGAAAACAATCACCTGAAAAAAATCGTAAGAAAAAAATGTAATGATACCCTTTTTTTAATCTTACATTTAAACCCCATCAAATACATATCAAGCACCATAATTCTGCCAGAATGCACTCTTCGACCGATAAAATGAGACATTGAACACTAAAATTTGTTCACATAGAAAAGCGACTATTTGCATCTCTCGAAATACACAAATTTTTGCAAAATTTCGCGAAACAAAGTACCCCGACGGGAATAAAAAATTTTCAGTAAATAAAAACCTAGAATTTGCAATTTAATTGGGAGTGAAGTGAAAAGTGGGGAACGTAACCTCCATGGGTTTGAAACTTACATTGTATACTTACTTTTTCAATTTAACGAACGGGTTTGCGAAGAGCTCCCTTGAGTTATTGGGATTCAAGTTTTTGGTACACGATTCACCTTCAGTCTCTTCAGAAAAATTGTATTTGCACTTGACACAATCGTCGGAAATGCAGCGAGCTGTCAAACGTTTGAATGAACACAGCAGTAATCAGAGGTCTGATCGTAAACATATCTTGCCAATTCTTGTTCGATATTATAGGTATATTTGATGGCTTTTTTTTAGTTTCTTCAGAAGTACAACTATATTTAAAAATACTTTTTGATGATCATCTACAATTTCTTTATTAGAAGAAAAATGTATGCGATCAATAATTAGGGAACCTTGTTCTAGTCTCAAATAAATTTGATGATTTCTTATAATCCGTATTTTGGTCAGAATTCAGTGGTAATGAAGGAGTTTCCTTGTGAGTAGAGAGAGCGAGTGCAAAAAAGGAACCAGCATTGCTATAATTCTAATACTTTTATCTGAAAGCCAAATTGAGAGATAATCGAAAAATTTATTTAAAAAATCATTACAACGTATAATACTTGCTGGTTGTCTATTACGATTCTATTTAACAAATTTTAATTTTTTCAACATTTTGTTAATCACTTCTGTAAATATTTTTGTATATTTTTGTGAATATATCATTGTGTATGTAAATATTGTTATGAAACTGTAATATATGGCAGTGTTAATTAACACAACATAACATTTATTGGTTAACATAATATAATTACATTGTGAAATCGATCGAACTTATCATATCGCGAACAACGAATAGTGATTTGGAATACAGGAAATGATACTATAAAATTTTCACGCAATATGCTGCTTCTTCGCTGGCGGTACTGTGATGTTTATCATTTCCCGTGCCAGTTTCCACCTTCACGTATAAAAAAGACGTGAAACACACAGTGCCCGTTACTGTGACAGATGTTCCTGGCTGCATACCATCGGGAAGATTCGTCATCGATATAATTCGGATCTCCAACTTTTTTTTTCCGTCAGTGATGCTTCCCATTCCGAGGCTAGACTCATTATTTGAATGTCTCGTCGCCCGGAATCTGCTGCTGATCCATCCAGTGATTTCTGGAAAAAATTCAAAAATACAAAATATTGTAAAAAAATAAGTAGAATTGTAAATTTTACTAAAAAATTTACTTTTTGCAAATATCATTGTGGATTAAAAAAGAAAAAGAATTTATTGTAAATATTATTCTAAATTTGTAAATATAACCAAGAATCTATTGTAAATATATAGAAAATAAATTTTCCTGGGAAAAATTAAAAAATACAAATTATTGTAAAAAAATAAGTAGAATTGTAAATTTTAGTAAAAATAGTGTTTTTTGTAAATATCATTGTGGATAAAAAAAAAGAAAATTTTTGTAACTATTTTTCTAAATTTGTAAATATAACCAACAATCTATTGTAAATTTTAGTAAAAAATGTATTTTTTGTAAATATCATTGTGGATTAAAAAAAAAAAGAATTTATTGTAAATATTATTCTAAATTTGTAAATATAACCAAGAATCTATTGTAAATATATAGAAAATAAATTAACTCACGAATTACTTGGCCTTCTTGGTCAGCCACATCATCCCACGAACTTTTTACAATGACAGCAGAAGTTCCTGGACGCTCCGCTTCATGATCTCCTTCGATTACGATTTCGGTATTTTTTCCGATCGTTATTTCATATGGCACGTTGCCCATATTATATTGCGGGTTTTTCATGACTCCCGCCTTGGCACCTTCAATAAATACGATCTACAATAAAGTGAAAATATTATTAATAACAATGACTATAATTATATAATTCTAAATAGTTAACCTTTTTCGCATTTTTTTCTCATATACTATAAACCTTCCTTATTAACATAGAAATACCTTGCCCATTTTGATGATCTCGACCATTCTTTGTACGTTTTCCTGCCATGCTAGACACTGAATCCGCTTGCCGGTGCCGTTGCTGACGGTAAATTTAAATAAATTGAGAAGGTTTTTGCCGACAGTTATCGGTCCAATAATTCCATCCACGTACGCACGAATTTGGCTATACAAAAACAAATGTTTCCTTTAATCATTGATGTAAATAATTTTTTTAAAATGTAAATATAGTATTGTTGATCGCTGATGTAAATATTGTATTTTTATTGTAAATGATGTCGTTAATTATTGATATAAATAATGTTTTTTTTTTGTTGTAAATAGAGTCGTTAATCGATGATGTAAATAATGTTATCCCTCGCAAGTTGTGCTACCGCACGTTTTGGGGCGAAAAACCGCGAAACGGACTGATCACGGACACGTCCGTTGGGGAACAAAATGGACCACAAAGAACGGCGAAATGGACCGCCATTTTGGATTGGTCCTTTTCCGGTTCCGGAAACCGAGGAAGGACCGAACATTTTTTTATAAAAATGTTGATTAAGTTTTTTTTCATATTTTTCTGCTTTGCTTTTAATTCGGTTTTTAATTAAAGAACCGATTGAAAATACGATCTTGGTCCTTTTTCGGTTGCGGGAACCGAAAACGGGCCAAAGCAACTTTGAACAAAAAGAGTTCGGCCTGGTCTCAGTTTCCGCAACCGAAAAAATACCAAATGCCAACAAAAATGTACGGTCCTTTTTGTCGTTTTTTACGGTCCGTTTTGTGCCCCAACGGAAGTGTCCGTTTTTCTGTGAATATAGTTAATTATTCCTTTTTCGAGTACTCACATGTTGTTGCAGGTCATCGACATTGTATCGATGGCTTCGTTTGAAGAAAACATGGTCACCTTTATTCACTTTCACTTTCACCTTTATTCACTTTTTCAATCAACTAAGATAGAAGATGCTCCGATTAGTCTCACCGGCCGCTTCAAATTGAATGCCGCTTGACAGAATATTCACGACTTGTTGATGACAACCGCTTGCGTGTTACTATCATGGCAACGCGTTGCTAGAAACTTCGAGCTGACCAATTACAGGACGAATAAAAAGGCAACAATGGCCAACTCGCATTTCGATGTATTTCGATATTTCGATAATAATATCGCCACCAACTTTTTAGAAGAGGATACAATTTATGTCATGGAAGTTAGCAACGTTTCAGCAATGAAATGGTTTTTTCCTGAATTACACAAGCATCTCTGTTAGCTCAGTCGTAGTTTTTCTATTTGCCAAGACACAGAGAAAGATAATAAAAGTTATTTCACTCAAATCGATGGTGCGGAAAACTTTTGGTGGGTCAAAACGGTACCCGTTACGATTTTCTTCTCAATTTGAGAAGATCTCTGGTCCATCAAAAATTTTCCTCACCATCGATTTCAGTAAAGTAATTTTTATTATCTTCCTGTGTGTCCTAGCAAACAGAAAAACTACGTCTGAGCTAACAGAGATGCTTGTGAAATGCAGGAAAAAGAACCATATCGTTGCTGCAACGTTGCTAACTTCCATGACATTACAATTTTCATTTTTTATTCGGAAACAAATTGTGGACAAGCGAATGGAAAACGTAAAGTCAATATAAGCGATTCCATGGAAACTCAAACACAAAAAAAAATCGTACGTAGCAGGGCTGGATATTTTTCCTGTGCACAAAATTTCAGTCGATTTGTTGCAATTTAACCTAAGTTATCGCAAAACGAAAATGTTTCGCAAAACTCAAAATCTCATAAAAATCGAACCGCTTTACCGAACATCACCATATTTGATATGTAGCACAGCTAAATGTTATTTTTAATGTGTAAGATAGTTTAGTTGATTTGTTGGAATTTTACGAGCGTGTTTTACACGCACACGCACACGCACACGCACACGCACACGCACACGCACACGCACACGCACACGCACAAGCAAATTAAAAAATCGTCAAAAATTTTTTTTTTGCCAAAATTCAATCCCATAAGTCGCAGCAAGTTCAATTTTAAAATGCGACGTCTCAGCCTCATGCCTTAAAATTTGTTTCAGCTAAAGCGTTTCGTGCTTGTTTCAAAATTTTGAAATTCTTATGAAATTAAATGTGCCAAGCGATTTTTAAATGTGAACTAATTGAAGATTAGCCAGTACTTAACATGTTGTTCTAATTTGAGCTTATTCGGTCAAATAGTTTACAAATAACAGAGGAAGGAATTCTTAGCCTTTGATTTGATTTGATTTTGATTTGATTTATGTATGCCCCTGCGAACTTTTGGGCAATAGTAGATAAAGCATACATAAAGGCGGTAAAAAATGACAAATTATATACAAAGCTTACAAAATAAAGATATATAAAAACGAACTAAAAAATAAAGATTAAGTAGTCGCATAAGTGCTGAGTGGGACAAGTGCTGAGCTCTCCCTCTAATTAACGCAAAACAAAAATAAAATAATAACAACAGATATAAAGAATTTAGGATCGTAACATTATGTAAACATATAAATTTCAAAAAATCATAACGCTACTACCATTGAGGTGAGTATAGATTGCCGATTTAAAAATAGAGTACTAATAAAAATAAAAATACAAAAGTTAAAAGTAGTTTTTCGCCTTTTCATCAGAGTATAGTAATAACAGACAAACCGTCGTGTGAAGGCAACATTAATTTCTTTTTTAACTTGGCGTCGAGTCGCTACCGCGACTCTTGATAATAACGCAAAGCACAGGTTCCTATAAGTACTAGTTTCCGGATTAGCGCGCGTACTCGGCAATTTCACGAGTGAGGAAATGGGAAAAAATTTCTTGAACATCTCTTATGACGATAATAAAGTAATGGGTGCCCGAAGAGAATGCCAGAGATTAATAGCCGAAAAGATGGGACATGGAATTGTGGAGCTACTAAGCACTGCGGCCTAAGACTAGTCGATCGTTGGAATTGATCGGAGATGCACGGTGGCGTTTCCATGTTTTTAACTCGGAAGGTGTAACATGCTAAAAAGTAGAGGCGTCTGTTTTTCACCGAGAGCCAACGCAGTTGATGTCGGAAAGGAGTTATATGTTCGTCGCGACGCAAGTCAAAGATAAACCGAATACAACTATTTAAGAGTCTCTGAAGCTTTGTGTTGAGCTCATCAGTCAGGTTGTGGTATACCAAGCAACAGTAATCAAGAATAGGGAAAATTAAAGTCTTGACTAGTTTAATCTTTAACTCACGTGACAAAGAATTCCTGTGGTATTTGAGACGATACAAGGAGTAATGAACTCTTTGAGAGAGTGATAGTACATGCTTTTTCCACTGCAAGTTAAAACTCAGGACAACACCTAAGTTTCGCGCTTCAGGTACATAGGGTAGGTTTACACCATTTACCTTGATGGGCGATAGGGAGTTTAGGTCAATATTAGCAACGAATGGCGTACTACCAAGAATCAAATCTTTAGATTTAGAAAGATTTAAGAACAGTCCATTCGCAGAGGCGTAAATGAAGATCGCTTCAGCATCAAGGGTTGTCAATCTGAGGGCTTCCGTAAGCTGAGTCGGATAGCAGCTCAAATAAATTTGCGTATCATCGGCAAAGATCATGTGCCTAGTGTGTTTTAGGGATCTCGAGATATCATTTATAAATTGAGAAAAAAAGTAGAGAGCCCAGTACAGAACCCTTAGGAACACCTGAGTTAACAGATGTAGTGACGATTTAGAATTTTTCTCATCAACAACAGTCTGCGAGTGTCCTGTGAGATATGACAAGAACCAAGCAAGGGTTGTTGGTGCGAAACCCACATCGTGCAGCTTAGAGAGAAGTCGTTGATGCGAAACAGTGTCAAAAGCCTTCCTGAAATCGAAAAGTATCAAGATAGAAAGCTTCCATTCATCGGGAGGGACCCACTTGCCCACAAATAGGATTGGGCACATGAGGATTGGACACATCATATTTGACGCACAAGTTATTGGACACATCAAGATTGGGCACAGAACTTATTGGACACATCGAGATTGGACATACAAGTTATTGGACACATCGAGATTGGACACACAAATTATTGGACACATCGCGATTGACAGAAGACTTATTGGACATAAGATTATTGGACACACGAAGATTGGACACAAATTATTGGAGACATCAAGATTGGACACATACTTTATTGGACACATCGAGATTGGGCACATACTTTATTGGACACATCGAGATTGGACCAATAATTTGTGTCCAATCTTTATGTGTCCAATAATTTGTGTGTCCAATAACTTGTGTCCGATCTTCGTGTGTCTAATAATTTGTGTCCAATCTTCGTGTGTCCAATAATTTGTGTGTCCAATCTTCGTGTGTCCAATAACTTGTGTGTCCAATCACGATGTGTCCAATAACTTGTGTGTCCAATAATTTGTGTGTCCAATCACGATCTGTCCAATAACTTGTGTGTCCAATCATTTGTGTGTCCAATCTCGATGTGTCCAATAACTTGTGTGTCCAATAACTTGTGTGTCCAATAATTTGTGTCCAATATGATGTGTCCAATCCTCATGTGTCCAATCATATTTGCGGGCAAGTGGGCATCACTCCGTTCATCGATGTTCTTTCTAATATCGTCGCACACTCTGAGTAAAGCAGTTTGTATACTAAAACTTTTTCTGTAGCCCGATTGAAAGGGATCTAAAAGGTTATTGTTTTCGATAAACGTCACAAGTTGTTCATGAATAATTTTTTCAAAAATCTTTAATGGTTCGACAAGGTTCGGTTAGCCTTCCAACACACGAACGTAGGTACATCCGGAAACTGTTTTTGAACCATTGATTCATATGTTTTGAACAATTCTCAGTGTCTTTAAACGAAAATCTGAAAATAAAATTTGATGATGGGCGGTGAATAAATGCTTTTATGTAACGCATGTATGAAAAGTGCCACATTATGTATAGGCCGGCCATGACATAAAGTGGCATTTTATGAGCAGGCGTTGCATAAATACTCGAAGCGTGTCATAAATACTCGAGGCGTTGCATAAATACTTGAGAGCGTATCATAAATACTATGCGCATGCGCACATCCGTCCGTTAGTACTTCGTGTTGGCCTTCGCGACTCGATCGCGTTTGCGACCAGTTCCGACGCGACATTCTTTCCGACGCTCTTGATATTCCGAGAAGTATAAAGAAAATAATTACGGGATGGAAGACAATACGTCCGCGGATATACGGGAAGCTGCAAAAAGCGTCGTCGACAATTTATTGCCGGAAAAATCGACCCAGCTGTATAAACAGTGCTACGAACAGTTCCTCAAGTGGCAGAAGCAACGAAAAACAAAGTCTTATTCAGAGGATACGATGCTCGTCTATTTTGACAAGCTTTCAAAAGAATTGAAGCCCTCCTCGGTGTGGTTAAAATATTCGATGTTAAAAAGCACGGTGCGTAACTTTCACAACGTGGACATGGGGAAATACAGCCGACTCACTGCGTTCCTGTCGAAGAATTCTAAAGGTTATGTGCCGACCAAATCGAAGGTCTTAGAACCAGAGCATGTTCAAAAATTTCTATCGGAAGCCCCGGACGATTGATATCTGACGATCAAAGTAAGTTTTTGATATGTCTTGGTTAGAAATATTCATAACCTATCAATCCATGCGTCTAACCTAACAATATTTATTGCAGTTTGCACTAATTTTTGTGATAACTGGTGCTTGCCGTCGAGACGAATTGAAAAAGATCACAGTACAGGATATAGAACATCATGGCAATTTAATGCTGGTCAAAATCCCTCAAACGAAGAACAATGTCCCACGCAAATTCACTATCGATGGTGAATTTTACCAGATCGTCAAGAAGTATAAAGCCATGCGACGAAAAGATCTCAGCACCAATGAATTTTTCCTCATGCTCCGCAATGGCAAATGTACCAAGCAAGTAATTGGAATAAGTACTTTTGGTGCGATGCCAAAAGTCATTGCGGAATACTTGGGTCTGGAAGAACCAGCGAAATACACTGGGCATTCGTTTCGCCGAACTTCAACTACGATGCTCGCAGACTTCGGAGCTGATCTTCTAACTCTCAAACGGCATGGAGGATGGAAGTCGGATAAAGTGGCACAGGGATACGTTGAAGATTCGATGCACAGCAAAAAGAGAATTTTCAACCAAATCTACAGTTCAATACAATTGAATCGTCAAAGCTCTGTGGAATCTGCATCCACTTCAACACTGGCGGAGAAAAATGTGAGCATCAAAACAATGGTGAACACCGTCACAGCAGAATCATCAGATCCTTAAGGGGAGGGAGTCAGGTCAAAATAATTAAATTTGTAAATTCAATATCATCCAAATTCTCTTGCATATAAAAATGATCAATGAACTATATTGTTGGTACTCAATCAAAGGATTTTTTACTGCCATCTGACTTGCGTATGCCTTTCCATTTTATCTTAAGCAAAGGTCTTAGGTTTTCCACTCTGCGCGTGATTCAGACCAAACTGCTAGGCAGATTGGGCTAGTTGATGTCTCATTTTCTTCTTCATAAAAAGATACACCGGCTAAATGGAGCAAAATATTTTTTTTAAATTCTGAAAGCAAAATTAATAACTGATTTAGAAAATAGCATAAAATTTATTTAGTAATAATTATGTCACTTGAAAAATATTACCTTTTATTAACTTTTGCTCCATTTAGCCGGTGTATCTTTTCATGAAGAAGAAAATGAGACGTCAACCGGCCCAATCTGCCTAGCAGTTTGGTCTGAATCACGCGCAGAATAGGTTTAAAACCAAGTTTCGGCAAATGGCATCTAAAGCTTACCACTCAAATAAAAATGTTTATGCTGTTTACACCTTTGGGGCACCTTAGTACCTTTAATGAACAAAATAAAAATACTATTTGCAAGTCAGATTACAGAATATTATTAATAATGTTATTAATAAATGTTTTTTTTTTTTTACAAATAAATAAGTAAATGAATGCATAATTTGAAAAAAAACCTGTAAATAATATGGGGATGATCACTTTTATTGACATCATCACTGAAAATTTATCCAATGTTGACACATTCACAAATGTGCTGCACAAACATTAAATCATCACTTCATAACAAATTTACATATCTGATCACTTCTGATGATTGTTGATTCTGTTTTAAGCGCTATTAATTGAAAAAAAACCGTAAATGGCCAACGGAACCAAACTAATAGCATAATATGAACGAAAAATAAAAACGTCAATTCGAGGTTACGCGTCTCGCAAGTAGCAGAAGTAACTTCTCGAGGCAGTAACACGCTGCGCATGCAATACGTGCTAAGATATCACAGCGCATGTCCCATTATTCGCGCGAATTCGAATATAATGTAAGTGTTACGTGTTGCGTTGAAGACATTACACTCTCATCGCGTCATTTGTATCGCGTTTCGCTAACTGATTTAAAAAATGGTAAACAAATAAAAAATTTATTTACAAATACGTAATAAACTTTTTATTATATAGAAAAAAATCATTAAAAAACAGGTATATTGCAGAAATCGGCCATTTTTTCGCATTCAGGTCTACGATTTTGCAGGTTCGGAGGGTGTACTTAACTAAACGAAACTGCCGAAGAGAAAAAAGAAAAAAAAATATTTGATTTTTTTTTTTTCAACACCCTTAATTATTTTGTGTGAACAAAAAATCGGCCATAATGTCTGCATATAACAAAAATAAATAAATAAAATAATTTAAAATTCAAATATAATATTCTGGTAATTTTTACGACTTTTGAGAAAATTTAATATGAATGGTACCGTAGAAACTTAGCCATTTTTGCGAATTCCGGCTTATAACTTTACTAATAGATAGATTACATGGAAATGAATGTTTTCACAGAAAAAAAAAATAATCGATTTTTTTACATTTTTGACCTGACTCCCCCCCCTTAAGGTAGCGAGAAAGAAAATTTCTCTGCCGCTACGAACATTCCTCCAGAGAAAAAAGTTGCAATTGATATGAAACATTGCAACGTCACATTCAATTTTACGAAAGATTAACGAGTAGAATTGAATGAGTCAGGAAGATAAATAATGAGTCCTTTTTTTATAAAAAAGCGTTCAACTTTAAACGTTTCGATTTATTATCATTTTGTTTCTTTGATTTTTTTCATTTTGTTTTTGTTTTTGTTTTGCACTACGGAAAGAAAGAACTGCGAATGTAGTCACAAGAATCCAAAGATCGGCGAAAAAACTTAGAATCGTCTATACGAGTATAATTACGAATCGAAAAAGTACTATTATTATATTTACTAAGAGATTATAACTGTCACGAGTTCAAAAAAGACTTGAAAAAATGTATGAAAAGTCTTCCATAGATAACATTGTTAACTAATATTATTATCAAGCAGTTTCGTGATATACAGCGTCGAGCAATATGAAAACGACATGTACGAAAAGTCTGTTACTTTTAAGAGTCCAAAGACTAAAATAGGATATAAGAGGATCTTATAAACGTGTGTTCAATATTGTTACGAAGTGTGAATAAATATAATGATATCCTAAATATATTAGAAATTCTTTTCCTTTCCCAACAGTTCAAAACTTACAGAATATAAAACTAAAAAATTATTTTTATGTATCCTCAAATCTTTATTACAAATTATTAAAGTCGTTTCGTTTTCCTTTCGTGGGGCTCCGCCCCTGGACACCGCACCCATGCGACCCGCTTTGTTACTGCATGTGTGGTCATACATTTGTTACATAAAGTAGTATGCGATACTCGTGGGGTATAGCGAATTTGATGAGAAGACTGCGACGTGAGTCGCATGAGCCGCACTCGTACCGCAGCGAGGACTCGCACGAGGACTCGTGCAGTTCGGCTCGTGCTCGCTGTGGTACTCGTGCGCCTCGTGCGACGCACTTCGCAGCCTTCTCATAAAGTTCGCTTTACCTCACTCGTATCGCAAAGTACTATTTTTAAACTCAATATCTCGTTTTTAGGCACTCACGTTTTGAAAAAACGCACAGGAGTGCCTATTGCATTTGGTCTCCACATGCCTGTTTTAACATTTTATGGAAAATATTGGTGTAATAGGAACTAATCTACTTTTTTACAGCAGATCTCTTAAACAAAGTCAAATACATATTCTTGGTGTAACAGAATACATGAATTTTATTATTTAGTATTTTTTTATTGTTTCAGATCATTTTGTGTTACCCGGACGACCGTATCAATCAGGGGCTCTGGATTGAAGAGACCGAACAAGATAAAATTTGCAGCGTTTCTTAATCTAGCATTGAGTAGTATGCCCATGAATTATAAGATATTTCCTATTTATTAATATAGGCATTTAGCTTTAAAAAAATGGCACGTTTTAGGTGGAAATTTTGTACCTGCCAAAATCTTTGCAGTAAGCGGAAGGATTATGCTCAAATTTGCAGTGTACTCCTGATTTACCTTAATGCAGATGTATCTTTTTTTAGTTTTTTTTTTAATATTAGATTGGTCATTACCACCATATTACTTTTTTTCCTATTTTAAAGTGGTGATTACCTACTGCCATAAAATTTGAATATTTAGTTTGACACTTATGACAATTAAAATACCCAGATAGAAAAATGTCAGCACATTACAGGCACCGTGTCAGCTTACGCCGGCATAGAGTAGCAGCAGATCGCGATCATGTGCCACGTCATTAATCAGCTTCGTGCCGGCATAGAGTGCTGATCCCGTAATGGACGCCGTGTACAGTCAGAATACTGACACGTCGCCAGTTGAGAAACCGGCACAGTGAAGGTACGTATTCATTACAGGACATGAAGTTGAGATATTAATGTGGCATCACGCTGTCAGTTCGAAACAGTTTCACGAAAAAGCGCGATAATAAAAATGTAATAGTATATATCCAGTACAGCGAGCCACAGTTTGTCCTGGTAGTATGGTACTGAATCACCTTTTGTATTTTATGTGCCGTCTCCGCCTCTCGGCCTACGACACGGCACCCATGGGCGAGGGGCCGAGATCACGCTCGGCCAACGCGCCACCCCGACTCTCGCCGGAGGCAGCTACCAATCCTCACCCGAAGGTGTAGTCCGAGCAAGCCCCTTGGTACGGGGGGGAGCACTATCCAAACCCCATACGACCTAAGCAGGGCCGCGCCCGAGTTGGAATCACGCAACTCACACTCCGGGTGCCACATGTGTGACACCCTAGTCCAGCACGCGGACTTTCAAACCACTATCCCCGCGAATCCAACTCCAAATTGCGGGGGCGATGGCGGCGTGAATCGCCACCGGGGCTCCCCGACTCCCGCGGCACCATCTATCGTCACCGGTGGGACGTTCGTGGGTCAATTTGGCCCACTTCCAGTTTAGGTTCTAAACCAACCTTGGTACGGGTCAACCAGCTCGGGTACGCGGGTGCGCCATACCCGAAAGGGCTGGGACCTTCGGACTCCGGTAACCTTCCCTGCGAGAACTCTTCCACCTACTCCACAGCGGCAAGAGCTTGGACCCTCATTTCGAAGGCCCAGCCCGCGAAGCTCCTGAAGGCCTCGTATGCCTCGGGGGAGCTGAAAACCCCGCGAACAGGCCAGGCCCCTCTCCCATCCTGAAACACCCTCATCCGACCCAGATCTCTACGCTCCGCGTAGAGCCGGCACTCGACTAGAACATGGAGGGATGTTTCCTCCCCGGCTCCACAGGCACACTCCGGGATCCCCGATAGAGCCCTCCTATAGAGGAAGTCGTTCAGAGACTCGTGTCCCGTCGGGAGGAACCCCGCGGGGAGGCCGAAGCCCACCGATCGCAGGCATAGCCGGGTCGGGGATAAACCGATGGGTTATCCCACCAGTCGTACCCCTCTCCCAGCGCTGACCCCACTCGTGCCACACGTGATCCCGAACTAGCCGGGACCTCGCCGTGGCGTCCTCCTCGTCATTCGCCAGGGGAATCTCCCACGGGATAGGCAGGGCCTTCCTGATGAAGTACCCCGCCTCGGCCGTTTTAGCCTCGAGATCCCGCGGGAGCTCACCCATCAGCACAGTCATCGCATCCGTCGAAACGAAGCGACAAACCGACAAGGCGGCGAGGAGGACCGAGCGCTGCGCCCTGATAAGCAGGACACGAGACGTCGCCCTCTCCCGCACGAAGCCCCCCCAGACTGAGGCACCATACATCGCGCATGGGATGAACACACACAGGGTCCCAATGGCCCTGCGTCGCAGCCCCCACTCACTCCTCATGAAGCGTCGCAGCTCGCACACCAGGGAGCATGTCCGTTCCCTCAGGTCGTAAAGATGAGGGTTGAAGTTAAACCGCTCACCCATTCGAATCCCGAGGTACTTGACCGTCTCCCGGTACGGCACGGCACCCGGGTCCAGGAGAATCCTGGGGTTGTTCCTCGCGAGTCTCTCGTGAAGCAACATGCAGACGGTCTTGTCCCTAGACATCAACCGCTGCCCCAGCACCCCACTCGCATAGCAACCGAAGGGAATCAGAGGCGCGGGTCTCCAGACTCAGGCGTGAATCCCCCCGCACAAGCAAGAGGGTGTCGTCAGCATAGGCAACAACCTCGTGACCATCATTACGGAGGCGCCGAAGTAGACCATCCAGGGCCAAATTCCAGAACAATGGTCCTGACATTGACCCCTGCGGACAGCCCCTCTGCACCTCCACGTCAACACGGCCATAGCGAGAAGCCATGAACGCTCGTCGGTCGCTGAAGAAACTCCGCCAGATACCCATCTCTGGACATCCAGCGGTCCCCAGGATCCCGAGGATCGTGGCCCAGCTCAGATGGTCGAAGGCCCTCTTGAAATCCACAAATGTGCCAAGGACATACCTGTGGGGGGACTCCTCGACAATCCTCATCACCAGATGCCACACGTCCTCGGTGCCTCCCAACCCGGAAACCAAACTGCCGGTCAGAGAGATCGTGAATCTCCCTGCTCTTCAGTCGGCGCACCAGTATCTTCTCCAGCAGCTTGGACGGGATCGGGAGGAGGCTGATCGGTCTATAAGACCCGGCCTCATCCACCGGCTTCCCAGGGCCCTTCAAGATGGCCACAACGCGGGCGCTTTTCCACTGGGGCGGGGAAACACCTCAGCTTCCAAACAGCCGTTGTACATGGCCACCAGCAACGAGAGACCCGAGGCGGAAGACGCGAGCGCTCGAACCATGCCCGCGGTAATACCGTCAGGCCCAGGAGCAGCCCGCGCCCTCATCCGCTTGAGGGCGAGGAGTACCTGAACTCCCGTCACCGGGGCAGGAGGGTCGGGCGCCTCGGCGAGCCCCTCAACCCGCGGCTCCCCGCCGAGGGCCCGCGGGAAGAAGCGGCCCAACAGCGCCCTGGCACTCGCATCCCAAGAGGTATCGAGCACCCCCCCCCCCCCCCACACGTATCCCACCGATATCGGCCGGACCGCGACGTCCACGGCAAATCCGGTAGACGTCGCCCCAGGGGTCGACATTGCTCACCCCGCCAACAAACTCCCGCCAATTCTCCTCCTTTTGGAGGAGGAGCCGCTTAAAACTCCTGTCCGCCCTACGATGGGCATCCCGAAGTCCGGCAAGCTCCTCACCGCCCACCGGAGTCTCACGGCTCCGGGCCTGCTGCCAGGCCTTCCGAGTCCTCCTAGCAAGTCGGATAAAGTGGCACAGGGATACGTTGAAGATTCGATGCACAGCAAAAAGAGAATTTTCAACCAAATCTACAGTTCAATACAATTGAATCGTCAAAGCTCTGTGGAATCTGCATCCACTTCAACACTGGCGGAGAAAAATGTGAGCATCAAAACAATGGTGAACACCGTCACAGCAGAATCATCAGATCCTTAATATCAGATCGAGCACCCCCCCCCCCCCCCCCCACACGTATCCCACCGATATCGGCCGGACCGCGACGTCCACGGCAAATCCGGTAGACGTCGCCCCAGGGGTCGACATTGCTCACCCCGCCAACAAACTCCCGCCAATTCTCCTCCTTTTGGAGGAGGAGCCGCTTAAAACTCCTGTCCGCCCTACGATGGGCATCCCGAAGTCCGGCAAGCTCCTCACCGCCCACCGGAGTCTCACGGCTCCGGGCCTGCTGCCAGGCCTTCCGAGTCCTCCTAGCAAGTCTCCTCGCCAGGGTAAGCGCCCGGCACCACCATCGAGATCGCCGGCGTTTCTGTTCCGAGGCCGCACCCAGCCAAGCATCGTTCACGCCATGGAACATGGACGTAACACGCTCAGCCAGGGCAACAGGCCCAGCACAAGCCAACCCATCACCGAGCAACAGCTCATCCGCCGCCGCAGCAAGGGCACCCTTGTATGCCGCCCAGTCCACATCGACAGTACTCCACCGATGGACCGGCAGCGGGACGTCGGCCAGACCGTCCCTCCGAAGAAGGGACACCACAATGGCATTGTGATCGGACTGCACCAACTCGGGCCGGACGCTCCAGTCCGAACGGTACAGCCGCCCCACACCCCTCCCCAGAGTCACATCAATATCCGACCGAACCCTAGGACCGTCGAACGTGAACTCTCGACTTGGCTCGTTTAAGACCTCCAAGTCACATGCAACAATGAAGGCCTCGAACTCGCCGCCCCGGGCAGCATTCTGCGCATCTCTTATCCGGTTCTTAGAGTGCCACAGGCGAGACACGGCGTTCGCGTTTAGGCCTGCCAACACTGGGGCCCCCGGCAGCTGGGTAAAGACCCACTCCAGATACTGGAGATAGTTGTCGAGGGGCTCCCCGTGCCAACAGTAGACGGAGGAGAGGTAAACCTCCCCAAAAACACCGCGTACCCACACAGTAGCACCCCAATCCCTGGCCACGACAGACACAACCGTCGCATCCAGATGAGCGTTCGCCAACACGACAGTCGATCCTCCCTCGCCGCCCTGGAAGACCCGCATCCAAGCCGGACGGCCTGCAATGAAGCCCCCGGGCGCAGATACGGCTCCTGCAACAGGGCAGCGTCAAATCGGCCCTCGGCCAGAACCTGCCCAACCTGGGCCATCACAGCCCGCGATCTCTGGCAGTTGACCTGGAGGACACGGAGCCCTTGGGCACCCGCGCCCCCCTCGGCCATCAACCCCGGGCGCCAAGGACCCCTGACTAACCATTGGCAGCAGGGTCCGGCGCTCGCGTCCCCAATCCTCGCGCCAGCTCGGCGCGGTACAACGGGCATGTCCCACTGAAGGCCCCATGGCCAGCCGCAAGACCCGCCCCCCTGCAATTTGTGGAGGTCGGGGGCGCCTCCCTACTAGGGCAGTCGGGAGCCGAATGGCCCTCCTCCGCGCACCAGCCACAAATCCGAGTTCTTCGGGTAGGAAGCAATCATGTGGTCGTAGCTGAGGCATCGATAGCACCTTCCAGCGTCAATATATTCGCGGAAGGGGCACGAGTGCCACCCCAGGAACAAATGTCCCGACAACCCCAGTTTCGTCGCCACCTCGGGGGTAATATCGAGGACCCAGTTATTATCTGAGGCGCCCCCCCTCTTGCCCGTAAACTTTCGCACCAACCTGATGCTGCCACGAAAAGCATCCTCTTCCAATTGGGCAAGACTGCTCTTCCTCAAGCTGGCCACGAGGACCTCTTCAGTCATCTCTCCGGGAACCCCGAAAACGATGATCTTCTGGCGGGGGGCCTCCGGCTCTGACACGCTGAGCCCGCCCTTGGTGAGCTCCTGGTTGGACCAGAAGAACTCCAAGTCCTCACCAGTGCGCGTCTCGACTAGGACCCCGCCACGGACATCTCGTACACCACGCACGCAAACCGAGGACGCGGCCGGATCCACCAACGCCATAAGGCACTATTTCACAGCCGCCGAGTCCATCTCATCCTCACCCTCGGAGGGCCTCACCAGCACCACGTGCCGAGGCGCCGGCGGCCTCCTCCTCGGCGGACGCTGCCTTAAGCCAGTGCCCGCACTCACACCACTCGTCGTCCCTACTACCTGCGCAAAAGTCGACCCTACTCCTGAAGTACCAGGCCTTATTGCTCCAGACAGCACAGTCGAAGCCACCGAACGCTCCGAGCGCTCGCGAATCACCGCGGTCACTTTGGCTCCAATGTCACGCGCCAGGGATCCGTGCGCCGACGCCATTGCCGAGCACTACCCTGAGAGTCCCTCCCCACGGCCTATTGCCGCCCCGAGGAGCGACAACAGGTCAGAAACGGCGTCATCAATTCTGGACGATGAGCTCCTGTTTACCTTGTTAGTAGCGTCCATCATGAACGCCCAAATCTCCGCAGCTATGCCCTTAGCACGCCCCATTACCTCCCGCGGCGCCAAGACCTCCAACTTCGGGGCCTCGCCAGACACAAGGGCCGGCACAGACACCGCTATACCCCCCGAAACCCTCGGAGCGGGACCTCTACCCGGAAACGGATCGGGATCCGCCTGCCTGCTCCGCCCCTTTCCCTTACCCTTCCCCTTCCTAGACACCTGCGACCACTCAGCATCGGACTCCACAGCCCGCATTTCATCCGCGGCAAGACGCTCTCGGACGCTGTTGTCCTCGGCGTATCCGGGACGTCCGAAGACACAGCCGAGGTCACCGCAGCTCCTAACCTACGGGACTCTACTCTCCTGTTCCCTTTTCTTTTTGGCCGCCTGCTTTGCTGACTTCGGGCCAGTGGGAACGCGGAAAACTCGGTCTCCCTCCGACTCGTCAGCCGACTCCTCACCCGTATTGAGGACTTTCCTCTTCGCCACGGCAGAGCGGAATAAGGTGACACCCAGCTCCATCACACATTGGACGTTATCCACACCGCGAGCGCCACCACCAGTGCTACCACCGCCCTCGCCGCCGTTCGAACTCCCCGCAGGGAGCGCAAACCGCGATGGGTCGGCGATCTTGTCCCTCGCTGGTTGGGCCGTGGGCAGCCTAGTATCCTTACGCACCTTTAGACTTTTCATAAGATCGGACATGTCTCATAGAAAAAGTAGGGCTTTTCACGAGGATCCCCAGCCTCAGACCCCTAACGCTCAGCAAAAAACAAACAAATCCCTGCGCGTCAGCCATTAGCCGCGCCGACAGATCGTCACCAAAGTTGGCTCAGACCCACCGGACACGAGCAGCGGCCTCCGCGCAGCCCACCCTCCCGCGAACGCGGCCATCCCCAACGGCCTCCATCGGGCCGGACCCCCCGGAATCTCCCACAGCTTGCTGCGGTGTGGCCTCGGCGGAGACAACACTCGGCCCTCCCACAGGCCCACACCATGGAGCCACCAGGTCCTGCAGGGGCAACACAAGCTTTTTACAGGTGCTGCTACAAGGCGGCCCACCCAGGTGGCTAACCCCGAGTCGGGCCCCGGTACTGTCACGCGGCCCCCGGTCTGCGATACCCCCAACCGAAGGGCCTTCCAGGTTTTCCGCTGTACCCTTACCGCATTCGCCAGAGGAGCCCGAGGGGACCGACGTCGACGGCGCCAGAAAGGGACACCACGTCCACGGGTTTGTACTGCTCTTAGCCGCGACCCTCACCACCGGCCCGTCCGGCATGGTTGCACCTACCGGCATGGCCCGACGGATCATTGAATCACTGGGGCCCCCCACTACGGCAAGGTGGCAACACATCGGGGGGGGGGGGGGGGGGAGGGGTATGGTACTGTGTCGCCACATTACCTGCCCCAAATAGACACATGCCGGCATCGTGCCGTTACAGTACTGTCACGTGCCATCACCGTGCACGCACGCCGTGCGTTCAAAATTGTTCAATATGGCACCCTGTACTGCCACCATGCCGTCACGGCGTGCTACACCGAAAATTTAAAATTGTTTGTGCTTTGTTCTGTCGGCAGAGCCCGCCATGGAAAATCATGTTTTAGTTTTATTAATTCTTTGAGATCCAAAATTCCCAGTGGAGGAAAAAAGACACCCTGCCAGCTTCTCTTTTTTCATCGAAGGAATACAAAAATCAACACCAAGGGCCATCACCTTCAGACGATAGCTCCCTCAAGTGCAGTGGAATCCTCAATATTTTTGCAGTTTTATAAGCACTCTGGCTTCAAATCGCTTGCGAGAAACGCTTTAGTCATTTGCCATTTAGGGGCATTATGCGAAACACTGCCTAGTAAGAGGAACGTTCAGTACCGTCCGGGACTGCGTGTCGTCAGAAATAAGTTGTGCGATCGAATGTAGCGTCACTGTGATGGCACAACGTGCTGAATCCAGCATTGTGCCAGCACCGTTCTATCACGTCGTGCAGTATAGAGAAACTGCACGATGGTGCTGGAACGGTGCTAAAACCGGCACTGTGTCAGCACCGTTCTAGAATGTTCCAGCGCATAACTGCACGGTGGTACCGTGCCGTCTTCGTGTCGTCATATTCCTATCTGAGTGATGAGCCGTCACTTGCATCGTGCATCGGTGTTTCGCATAATCCCGCCAGATTTGAAGCCAAAGTGCTTATAAAACTGCAAAGATATTTAGGTTTTGACTGCACTTGAGGGATCTATCGTCTGAAGGTGATGGTCCTTGGTATTCAGTTTTGTATTCCTTCGATGAAAAGAGAGACGCCGGCAAGCTGTCTTTTTTCCTCAACTCGGAATTTCAGATCCCAAAGAATTAATAAACCTAAAACAGGATTTCCCAAGGCGGGCTCTGCCGACAGACCAAGGCTCAAACAATTTTAAATTTTCGGTGTGGCACGTCGGGATCGCATGGTGACAGCACGGTGCCGGCATGTGTCTATTTGGGTCAGGTAATGTGGCGACACAGTGGCATACTGTCAGGATAAACTATGGCTCGCTGTGCTGGATATATATTATTACAGTTCTATTACTGCGTTTTTTCGTGAAACTTTATTGGACTAACAGCGTGATGCCACATTAATATCTCAACTTCATATCCTGTAATGTATACGTGCCGTCACTGTGTTGCTTGCTAAGCTATTTACGAAATGGCAGTGTAACGCCAGCGGGACGTCTGAGCAGTACGCACGGTGCCACGCCAAGTTGTGTGTATGCCTTCACTGTGCCGGGTTCTCAGCCGGCGACGTGTCAATATTCTGACTGCACAGTGAGTCCATCGCGGGGACAGCACTCTGTGCTGGCACGAAGCTACTTAATGACGCCGCACATGATCTTGATCTACTGCCACGCCGTGTCCGTCACAAGCTGACACGGTGCCGCAATGTGCTGACATTTGATACCTCGACGGCACAAAATTCTATCTGGGTACATTTTTCTATAAAATATCATTGCAAACTTTTTATTATACGCCATCAAATACTGAAATCATTTAATCCTCAGTGTTTTTTTTTTAATTGTTTCATTTATTCATCGTATTTGAACACCAATTACAATGAAAGTTAATAATTTATATAAAATGAATGAAATATGACTGAACATAACCTCTACATAAAAATCACAAAGCACATCCATTCGCAACATATAACTTATTTTTAAAACTTAATGTTCAATATGTATATTCTAGGGATGTGCATGAGCGCTGAAGTGCTCCAGCGCTCACGGCTCAGCTCGGAGAATTAATGTTGGAGCACGCTCGAGCATTGTATGAGCGCTCGTTCCGCTCAAACGCTCATTTGGCTCGAACGCTTAGTCGTCACGAGCGGCTCGGACGTTTATTTAACGCACGGTCAAATATAATTCCCAAGAATTGAAAGTGAGTTGGAAGTGAAGAAGTGAATTTTTTAATTCACTTTGAATTTTTCGTTTTTTTGCATGGAAAAAATAACAAAAATTAAAGTGAATTAAGAAATTTGAAAAAATTCATACGTATTCAGAAAAATTAATGAATCACTTTCATCGAATCAAAAAATTAGATTGTTGGAAGATTGGTTGAACAATTTTATTTTTCGTTAATGTGTTAATAACATTTTGGAATTATTATTATGCAAAATTAATCTTTTCAACGTCTTTAACATGCATGATTTTTTTCAGATTTATATATTATCGAGAAGTGGTTGCAATTCCTGCTCAATTTTCAAAAACTTATGTAAACTCAGCTTAATGCGCAATTTACGAAGTTCACCGGGCATTTCACCGAGTTTCCACCAGGGTCTGACCCTTGAACGTTCCCATTAGGTTCGCAATTTTTTATATGATTGACATAACTCTAAAAAGCACTATTAATTTTTCACACATTTTTTATTACCGACGATTTTCCATAACAAATTATCGATCGATATATAATAATATGACAAAAATTGAAAATTTTTATGGAGAAGAAAAATATTTTTTTGGTCTTTCTTCAACAACAATAAAAAATTGAAAAAATTTGAAAAAACAGTAACTTTGTGATGGACAACAGCTAGAAAAATGTTGTATGCAACACAATTTTTGAGAATTTTTTCAGCTTATTGCCAATGTACATATATACACATTACAGACCAATTTTGTCAATCATATGAAAAATGGCCGTACAAGTCGAAAACTCGGTAGAATACACGACATATGAATAAATGCATAAAATTATAAACCAATAAAATGAATGCATATTAGGGCTGTTCAAAAAAACATAATTTTCTTATAATCGGTTGCTCCTGAAATGATGTATTGATTATTACAAAAAAAATGTTTTCGCGAAAGCTGGCAGTTGTGCGATGATATTAGGTACTGCCGCATCAAGGTCAAAATTCATGAAAAGCGGCGATTTGTATAAATTTTTTTTTACGTGATGAAGCGCTCATGGAGATTGTGGTTGCTTTTGATAGACTATGGAATTGTGTAAAGGTAGAAACATGTTCGATAATGTTTAGTACTGCCGCATCGACATTGAAGTTACCAAAATCAAAAAATTAAATCCTTTAAAACATTGAAATATTCGTCTGTTCATCGATTATTTCGTGCAATTTGAAATGAAAAAATGACTCTTGAAACGGGACTCGTGTATGATCGTAATCATGACGATGATAAGCGATTTTCGAATTTTGGGAAACTGCGATATCGATGCGGCAGTACTAAATTTGATCATACAGGACTCCCGTTTCATGAGCCAATTTGTCATTTGAAAAATAATAATAAATAATAGTCGCGCATAATAGACGATGAGCAGATGAATATTTCAATGTTTTAAAGGATTTCTTTTTTTATTTTGTTAACTTCAATATCGATGCGGCAGTACTAAACATTATCGAACATGTTTCTGCCTTTACACAATTTCATAGTCTATCGAAAGCAACCACAATCTCCATGAGCGCTTCACCAAGTAAAAAAATGTTTTTTTCTTAAAAATCGCCGTTTTTAATGAATTTTGGCCTTGATGCGGCAGTACTTAATATCATCGCACAATTCCCAGCTTTCGCGAAAACATTTTTTTTGCGATAATCAATACAGCATTTCAGGAGCAACCGATTATAAAGAAATTATGTTTTTTTGAACAGCCCTAATGCATATATACTACATATTGCCAGAAGATGTAGCAATTTATGTTCATTCAAGTTCGAGAAAATAAGTCATCTCGATTAAGCGTTCGAACCGCTCGTGACGACTGAGCGTTCGAGCTACTCGTGTCGCGTGAGCGGTCGAGCCGCTCGTATCAGCTGAGCATTCGAGCAGCTCATATCGGCTGAGCGTTCGAGCCGCTCGTATCGGCTGAGCGTTCGAGCCGCTCGTGTCGACTGAACGCTCGAACAAAATGAGCTTTTGAGCGGGATGAGCGCTCATACTACGCTCGAGCATGCTCGAGCATCGCAATCACAGCTTGATCGAGCTCGAGCGCGTTCATGTACATTGCTTTCTCAGTGAGGAAACGTTGCTTGCAATATTTTTCTTCAAGCTTATCATGCCAAGATACTAAACACATTGTAAAATGTTGAGAATAGTGCTATGGTTTCGTTTGAGATGCATAAACGTGCTTTCACAGAATAATTCGGGAAAAGTACTGTATCTTCTAAACTAAGGCGAAATTGCGAATTTTTTATTCTTGAAAAGATGTTTATTTTGGTCCAAATATGAAGACTGTAAGGTCAAATCTTGGCGCCCCGGATATCGTAGAATCCCCCTTCGCGCGGGCGAGGGCGACGTCTTGTGTCTTGCTTAACAGGGCGCAGCGCTCGGTCCTCCTCGCTGCGCTGTCGGTGTGTCGCACCGTCTCAACGGATGCGATAACGGTACTGATGGGGGAGCTCCCGTGGGATCTGGAGGCCAAAAAGGCTCAGGCGGGGTACTTCATCAGGAAGGCCCTGCCAATTCCGTGGGAGATTCCCCTGGCGACGATGGCTGGTACCGCGGGAGTCGTGGAGCCCCGGCCATTTGGAGTTAAATTCGCGGGGGTAGTGGTTTCAAAGCCCGCATGCTGGTCTAGGGTGTCACACATGTGGCACCCAGCGTGTGAGTCGCGTGATTCCAACTCGGGTGCGGCCCTGCTTAGGCCGTAGGGAGCTTGGATAGTGCCCCCCCCCCCCCCCGTGTCAAGGGGCTTGCTCAGACTAGACCTCCGGGTGAGGATTGGTAGTCGCCTCCGGCGAAAGTCGGGGTGACCCGTCGGCCGAGCGTATCTCGGCCCCGCGCCTGTGGGGGCCGTGTCGTAGGCCGAGAGGCAGGAATGGCACGTTAAACACAAAGGTGATTTAGTACCATACTACCATGACGAAACTGTGGCTCGCTGTATTGGATATATACTATCACAGTTCTATTACCGCGCTTTTTCGTGAAACTGTATTGGACTGACAGCGTGATGCCACATTAATATTTCAACTTCATGTCCTGTAATGGATACGTGTCTCTAGATAGGCGGAAGATCCGCGATCTACCGCCACGCTGTGCCGGCGCAAGCTCACACGGTACCTGTAATATGCTGACATTTTTCTATCTGGGCACCTGCGTCGACTGCACTGCAGCAGGAACTGTTAACGGTTCTGGAGAAGGCGGGTTGGGAACTGGTAAGAATTGTAAAGAGGAATGTGGACGGATTGCTTAACTATAGAAATGGCAAAATTTAATCACTGGAAAGCCTAGAGATACAGTAATTACAATGGATTAACAAAATATATCCAGAGCTTCATCACAATTTACGGAGAAGTTAGTTTATTCTTCCATGAGTAATATTTATTCATTAATTTCTTTTTTAAATTTATGTATTGCTTCCTCACAGAGAAAGTTTCGTTCATGAAAACGAAAATAAAAAATCTACAAATTTTGTTCGGGAGGAGTTTCCTACTTTATCAGTCGTTTCGACTAAGAGGTTTTTCGCGATTACGCGAGTGGAGTGGCGCCGCCGACGCCAGAGAGAGCATAGCTCAGAATTAATCGGGAACTCGAAACTGATAGTCATATATGTTATCATATATAATAAAAACAAGATATTGAGTTTAAAAAATTCACTATCCATCATCATAATGATGCCCAACAAGAAATCGAAACACGCCTGAGGCGAGCGTCCCAAAAGGTGACGTATTTTTACAAAATACGCATCTCAAAAGTACCGAGCGTAATGCTCGCAAATTTGAAACGAGCCTCATGCAGGCCCACATCGAACGAGACTCGTGGGAGTTCTCGCAGTAAAGCGGCACATTAAAAAGCCCGCAGAACGAAGAACGAGCTGGAAAAGCTCGCGCACGTCGGAGAAACTACCGACGATGAACGACGAACGTGCTGGAAAAAGCTCGCGCACGTCGGAGAAGCCACCGACGTGAAAGAAGGACGATGAGGCATCGACGCAGCCGTGCGCAACCTCCAAGCCACGCCGGGACAACGTCGCTGCCGTGGATAACCTCGAAGCCACGCCGAGACACCGAAGCAACCGAGTATAACCTCAAAGGCCACGCTACGCCGGGATATAACCTCAATGGGACGTGACGGGCACGTTTTCTCAACATCGAGAGGGATCAACACGCAAGGTGGGGCAACGGCTCAATTCTCAGGTGAGTGAGTCGCAAGTATCGATCGTCCCTTTAGTCCTCTCTATCCTTTCCCATCAAAATGTCAGTCTCAATTCAACATTTAAAGCAAAAGCGTGCTGTGGTCAAAGGACAAGTCACGCGAATAGTAAATAACTTCAACGCGGGAAAGCATTGAGTAGAGAGGAAGCGCAGGTGCGTTTAGAGAAGCTAAAGTGTTTGTGGGACAAATTCGACGAGGTACAATTGGGAATCGACGCAGTCCTACAACACCGATGAAGAACAGAGGACGCAGGATGGCGAAGCTGAACGTTTGGTATTCGAAAACTGCTACTATCAGGCTGCGGGCAAGGCGCAGAGCATTGTCAAGGAATATGATAGACAAGAAAGAGCGTTGCAACAGCGGTCCGTGGAGCTTCGACGTAGGGCAGAGCATCCAGGCAACGAGGCAGAGCAACGTCAACTGCAGCAACGAAGGAACAGGCCCAAGCTACCGCAACTTCAGTTTGAAGATTTCAGTGGAGACTTCACGAAGTGGATGTTCTTCAAAAACAGCTTCGAGGCATCAATTGATAGAGATGAGGATTTGACTTCGATGGACAAACACCAGTATTTGATCGGTCAGCTCAGAGGAGAGGCACTGCAGGTGGTGCAGGGCTTCAGCATCACAGAGACCAGCTACGCCAGTGCGTGGTAATTATTGAAGAACACCTATGACAACCAGGTCATGATTATCGAGACGCATTTGGACGAGCTGCTGGATTTGCCGGTCATTTCAAAGGACAACAAAGCAGAATCCGTGAGGCAATTCATCTGGCACATTCAGACGCATTACAAATCGCTGGAAGCACTCAGGCAGCCGGTCAAGCAGTGGGAAACGATCATCATCCACTTAGTAAAGAAAAAACTGGTCTTCACGGAACAACGCGACTGATAAGAGAAGGTGAAAGATAAAACACCGGAGACAATGCCAGGATTGGACGAGTTCATCAAATTTCTCACGGATCGATGTCACGCGATGAGACTGCTGAGGCAGCAAAAGCGGAAATCAGCAGATCTGTCGCGCGTTGTTGGATCCTGGATCGCAATCGAATCTAATCACCGAGCAGCTTGCGAGGAGGCTTCGCTTGCCATGCGATCAGTGGAATCAATCAAGCAAAAACGTTGGCAAGTAAAATCATAGATGTTCGTGTCAAATCAGCTCACAACGAATTCATAACGATGATGGAATGCTTGGTGTTAGCCACAATACCAGAACGTTTGCCTCAACACAAGATCGACGCGAGGAAGATAGTCATGCCGAAGGATGTTTGTTTGGCTGACTCGGATTTCGACGAACCAGGAAAGATCAATCTTCTCGTTGGGTCTTGTGGAAAATTTCATCGGAACGCAGCGCAATTGCATCGAGGGACAACCTGCTCTGCAAAACACGCAGTTTAGATGGATTTTCGGAGAATTGCACAGCATGACACGCGAATTTTCGGCGACTTGTCTGGCAGTGACAAACGATGCCCTCAGCTCACAAATGGAACGATTTTGGCGACAGGAGGAATTTTCAGAGACGCAGCAGTACACCGACGAGGAACGAGCTTGCGAGGAGTATTTCGTGGAGATGGTCAGACGAGATCCGTCGGGACGATTCATTGTGCGATTGCCGAAGCGTGAGAATGTTGCTCTGGGAGACTCCAAGGAACAAGCTTTGAGAAGACTTCACATTCGAACGAAGGTTGGCGAAAAATACCGCTCTGCGATCGGAGTACGATAAATTCATGGTTGACTACATTGAGCAGAGGCACATGTCCAAGGTGAACGACGAGGACGAAGGAATTGGTGAAAGCTACGTACTGCCTCAGCAAGTCATCGCGCGGCCGGACACGAAGCTCCGCGTGGTGTTCGACGTATTGGCGAAGACGACGGTTGAAGCGTCCCTTAACGACAAATGGATGGCGTGACCCAATCTGCAACGAGAATTATTCGACATAATTCTCCGATTCCGAGCATACGAATACGTGGTAACTGGAGATGTAGTTATGATGTTTCGCCAGATTCTCGTAGAAGAGAGTGGTCGCGCGTTGCAACAAGTTCTTTGGAGACGACGCGCGGCCGAGCCCGTCGACGTATTCGAGTTGAATACAGTGACATATGGAACTTCCTGTGCTCCGTATTTAGCAATTCGGTGCCTCCGGCTATTAGCAATGGAAAATGGAGCAGATCTACCACACGCAGGTTGAGCTATCCTCAAAGACCGTTATCTGGACGACGTGCTTTCGGGAGCAAGCTCAATAGACGAAACGATTCAGCTGCAAAAGGAGCTGTATCAGTTGCTCAAGCGCGGCCAGTTCCATTTGCGCAAATGGAGAGCGAACGATCGACGAGTTCTTCAGCATCTCAAGGAGGAGTGTAAGACGGCAAACTGCTCAAACTGGACAAGGAAGGTCCGCTGAAAACTCTGAGGCTCCTTTGGAACGCTACGACGGATTGTTTGCAGTATCAAATCGACGTTAAGCAAGATCGCCCGATGACCAAGAGGCTCGTGTTGTCAAAAATCGCGCAGGTGTTCCATTCCTTGGGACTCATCGCTCCCGTGCTTATCGTGGGAAAAATGATTATGCAACGGCTCTAGAGACAGGAAATTGACTGGGATCAGCCCATTCCGCAGGAGATCTTCAGCGTGGGGGACGAGTATTACGCGGCGCTTCCGCGCATCAGCGAATTGCAGATTACAAGGAATATGATTCCTGCGAATCAGTCAAAGAAATTCGACGTGTTCGGATTTGGCGACGCATCTGAAAAGGCGTACGGCGTATGTTTATATGCAGTAAGCATTGACGGCGGCGACGTAAAGCACGCACATTTAATTTGTGCAAAATCGAAGGTCGCGCCACTCAAAACAATGTCTCTGCCACGATTGGAATTGGGGGCGTCTCTTCTCCTCTCTTGTCTCTACGTGACGGCTTCCCGCGCCTTCGGGGAGAAAATCGGCGAAGTAAAGTTATGGAGCGACAGCACAATTGTTTTAGGGTGGATAAAAACTCCTCCTCATACGCTGAAGACTTTCGTTGCCAACAGCGTCGCGAAAATCCAGGAAATGACGAGCGATACGTCATGGTTTCACGTGCCGTCCGAGGAGAACCCGGCGGATTTAATTTCGAGGGGCGTCGGCGTGGATACATTGGCGAATAATGAACTCTGGTGGTGCGGTCCGCCTTGGTTGGTACACGACCATCAACGGCCAGAGGGAATGCAGGATCCGGAAATCGAATTTCCTGAGCGGAAACCAACAAGTGTGACCTTGGCAGCGATTGAGTCAACTCGAGTGTTGCCGGAATGCGCAACGTACGGCAAGCTCCAGCACGCGATGGCGTACTGCAATCGGTTCAAAAGCAATGCACTCGGCACGAAGACCGTTGGCGAGATAACGGTCAAGGAGCTCGAAAAGGCGGAGAAGATGATTCTACGCCGGGTGCAACGAGAAGAATTTTCAAAGGAGATGCGCGACCTCGAGGCAAATCGAGGACTCTCGCGCAAGAGCAAGTTACGAGCCTTGGATCCGTTCATCGACGAGGAGGGAATTATTTGTGTCGGAGGAAGACTTCGACATGCCAGCATATCCGCAAATCAGAGGCATCCAATCGTTCTTCCGTCGAGACATCGCGTCACTAGTTTGATTATGCGAAGCGAACACGTGCGGCTGCATCACTGCTCTCCGGAGCAATTGTTGAGCGCTGTACGACATCGATATTGGCCGATAAGTGGTCGAAGACAGGCTTGAAAGGTGATCAGCGGTTGTTTCAATTGTTTTCGCTTTCGGCCTACGGTTCATGAAGTAAAAAATGGAAGACCTACTTCAGCAACGCGTCACTGGTTTTGAGCGTCCGGTATAGCGAGCCAGTGTCGACTACGCGGACCAATTCAAGTACGGGAAAGTCGGCGTCGAGGATGGGTCAACGTCACGAAAGGATACATTGCCGTCTTCACGTGCTTCAGCACGAGAGCAGTGCATTTGGAGCTAGTCTCGGATTTAACGAGCGAAGCATTTTTGGCGGCTTTAAGTCGTTTCATAGCCCGTTGTGGCATTTGTTCGGAAATGTTTTCCGACAACGGAACCAACTTCGTTGAAGCAGCTTGAGAGTTGAAGGAGGTTTACGACCTGCCGAAAAATGAAAAGAGCGTAATTGAGGCGAAGCTCGCCAAGCAACGTACCGTGTGGAAATTTATTCCACTACGAGCTCCCCATTTTGGAGGAATCTGGGAGGCTACGGTGAAAATCACTAAAAGGCACATCACACCGTGACGAAGGGAAGAGTGCTCACCTTCGAAGAGTACAGTACACTCTTGTCGGAGATCGAAGCGATAATAAATTCAAGACCGCTGACATCGCTTTCTGGCGATTCTGCTGACTTCTCTCTTTTAACTCCTTCCCATTTCCTGATCGGTGACTCACTCGTTCAACCTGTACAACCAAATTTCTCGAATGTGACTGAAAATAGTTTGTCCACGTGACAGCTTCTCCAAAAATTGCAGCAGCAATTCTGGAACCGGTGGCAGTCGGAGTATCTTCAGGGCGGCAAAGTCGAAATAAGTGGACATCGCCCGGCAACAACATTCGGATCAACACGCTGGTTCTCCTGAAAGAGGATCATGTTCCTCCACTCCAATGGGTCCTGGGTCGTGTGTCAGCTGTCTTTCCTGGTCCAGGCGGTGTCGTGCGCGTGGTGTCGGTCAAAACGCAAAGTGGAGAGTTTCAAAGAACCGTGCATAAACTATGTCCGATTCCAGTAGGCGAAGAGTAAAATTTCCCGAGTTTTTCCCGATATTCGTGAATCGAGACTCTGTTGAGTATTAGGGTGCGAAGATCACAACCGCATGCTCCAGCCACTGCAGCTATAAGCCGTACTGCGTCTCGATCAGAAATCAGGCACTTGTCCAGAGTTGCAACCAGTTTCTCATTTAGAATGTTAACGTTGCCCCGAGATTTTTTCGGCCGTGACGGTCCCGCACTCTCATCGTCATCTTGATTAAAAAATTCTAACGAGAAATTACTCTCCTGACTGTCGGAGCGGGTACTTTGACTGCTGTCAACCAATTGGACAACATTACCTGAAAAAATATGTTCAACGGAAATTATTATTATAGAACTGAAAACAATTTTTATGTAAAGCTCGGGTTTTCATACCGATTGAACTTTGTTCTCGTTCGTGTTTTGCTTGTTTGCGCCTTTCTCGGATCGATTCCATTTCTTCGACGGTAATTTCCTCGTCGTAGATTGATTGGATGTCACCAATAAAGCCGATGCGTTCCGGTTTTCTTTGGTTATTTAAAAAAGTCGTTGTTGTCTCATCGAGCCCTTGTAAAACTTGCGAAGAACCAGCAATATCAAATAACAAATTGATGTTCTGCTTGAAGTCCGATTCCCTCAGTTCATTAGATTTTTGTCCAGCTCGTTTTTGTAGGGATCGCCATTGACTGTGCAGAGTTTCTACTTTTTCGATGCACTTTTGTAACGATTGCACAGGTATTCCAGCTTTTTCCCAAAAAATATGTACCTCCTTCACAACCATCGAAGCACTTTGTCGTAGCGAATATTTCAATTGACGCATATTGAAGAAAAGCACACGTAACACTTATAGTTGACTCGGCAGTTTATTCCCAATTATCTGGGTATCTGTATCGCCAATTAAAAAAATATTTCTTCGTACTTTATATTCTGTGGCCATGATTGCAAAGACTACATCGAATCAGTAAAATCAAAATAACCGAGTATTCTCATTTCGTGCGCGACGGAACACCGAGCAAGACCGTCTCTCGTGCTTCGTCAACCGGACAACCTTCAAGAATGGCAAACTTATTCGCTTTGTTTGTTTACTTCCAGTTACCTCGAACTGATAGCCGAGGGCAGCGATTCTTGCGGGAATGTTGCGTTCACAGCTTTACGCTCCCGCCGCTACGAGGCACGAGCGAGAAGCGCGGCGTTTTTCAAATCACTAAAATCGGTCAAAATTAGAAAAAGCATAGGAAACTAAAGAAATTATATTTTTAGTCCAGTGATTACTATTAGGAATACGCACAAATAATTACGGTATCCTTAAGGAGTTTTTGAATTTTTAAGAATTTGAAAAACTTATTTTCGATTTTGTAATGCTTGCTAGGAGAAAAATAACCATTCAAAAAATATGAAAAAATTGCTTTTTATACCTTATAATATGCGCAAAACCTGTGCCAAGTAACAAATTTGAATCATGGATATTATTGATGTAACAATTATTTTATTGTTGGCATCGAAAAAATACATGTATTCCCCATTAAAATTTTCAATCGCTCGGGGGCACGTTTTCCCATTGGCCTTTCGCTTTCAAAATTTACTCAGATTTTTTTTTACATAGCTTGATTAAATTTTTGGGGTGAGACCGAAAAAATTTCGCCAAAGCCAAAATAACGGCCACCCTATTGAGTATGCTTTTCGTATATAATAATTTTCATAGTAAGTTGGAATAATGTTGATTGCCTGTTTGCATACTAATCGAAAACGCTTTGCTTTCATGACATTTTTTCCCTCAGAACAGTTTTAGTAATCTTTTCTTTCAAGACATTTTAAAAATGTCTAAAAATGGCATGCTGGTACTAGAATGCGGCATGTATGGTGCTAGAATAGTCTTAGTTCAGAAAAATTTGACAAATTCCTAAAAATCTGAATTTTTTTTTTTAAATCCGAGTTCACATAAATAATCGTTTGACCAATCGCTTGTAGTAAATTAATTTTTTTTCTATTTTTTCATAATTTTTTTAAATCAAAAAAGCTTAAAAACTATATGAACAAAAATTTTGCCCACTTTGGTTATAAGCTAGAAAATTTTGATATTCAAAGTATTTTTCTGAATTTTTTCAGATTTTTAAATTAGGGCATTCGATATCACTTAAAAAAAAAATTTACAAAAAAATTGCATACACAAAATAAAAAAATAAAATCTGGTGCATTTGAGGGTCTAACCAATCCTACAAAAAATTTCGAGCCAAATCGGGGAGGTCGAGGGTCAGACCCAGCTCGAATCGGGATGGAATGCCCCATATACAATCACTATTTTGCCACTTTTCACATCAAAGATTTACTGGCATGCAAATGTCGAGACTGCGAAAGTCCAAAAGAACCACTGCAACTAAGTGAACATAACCACAGAATTTATTTAAAAAATATGTAACACTTTATTTCAGTTTCTAATTAAATATTTCAAAATCATCAAAAATCCCGACTGACATTTTAATTGCTTCTGCTCATTAAATACGTCGCCCGTCACATCATAGCTGATTGGCTTTTATTGCATCATGAAAACGGGACCTTATATAGACGGTCACTTTTGTAAGTGACCGTAAAGCAACCGAAAAATGACGGTCGCTCGCGTCTGCTAGGTAAATGAATCAATGGTCTAAAATGTCAAGTGCTAAGTCTATTGTTAAAGAAAGAGTACATCTGAACAGTTGAATACTTATTATTGTTCTAAAAGACTACACTCGTGTTACTAAAAATGCTATTGTTAGTGCGGCTAAGTGAAATACATACGACAAATTGGTTTTTGACAGCCAAACATGTAGAAATGAAAACATGAACAGTAGTTAATACATTAACGAGTGCCAGTGAAACCTAACAAAGAAACAGGGTTAATTTCAGAATATACTAGGGATGTGCATGAGCGCGCTCGAGCTCGATCGAGCTGCGATTGCGATGCTCGAGCATGCTCGAGCGTAGTATGAGCGCTCATCCCGCTCAAACGCTCATTTTGTTCGAGCGTTCAGTCGACACGAGCGGTTCGAACGCTCAGCCGATACGAGCGGCTCGAATGCTCAGCCGATATGAGCTGCTCGAATGCTCAGCTGATACGAGCGGCTCGACCGCTCACGCGACACGAGTAGCTCGAACGCTCAGTCGCCACGAGCGGCTCGACCGCTCACGCGACACGAGCGGCTCGACCGCTCACGCGACACGAGTAGCTCGAACGCTCAGTCGCCACGAGCGGTTCGAACGCTTAATCGAGATGACTTATTTTCTCGAACTTGAATGAACATAAATCGCTACATCTTCTGGCAATATGTAGTATATGTGCATTAGGGCTGTTCAAAAAAACATAATTTCTTTATAATCGGTTGCTACTGAAATGCTGTACTGATTATCACAAAAAAAATGTTTTCGCGAAAGCTGGGAGTTGTGCGATGATATTAAGTACTGCCGCATCAGGGCCAAAATTCATTAAAAGCGGCGATTTTTAGAAATTTTTTTTTTTTACTTGGTGAAGCGCTCATAGAGATTGTGGTTGCTTTCGATAGACTATGAAATTGTGTAAAGGCAGAAACATGTTCGATAATGTTTAGTACTGCCGCATCGATATTGAAGTTAACAACATAAAAAATGAAATCCTTTAAAACAATCACGGAAATCATCCACTTATACTGACTTCTTTAGGTTCTTTAGGGCGTTAGTTAGGTTGGCGTTCGTTTCTTTAGGGAGTTAATTAGGTTGGTATTTTCCTTATATTTGTTCTATAGGTTCTGTAGGTCGTTAGTTAGGTTGGCGTTCGTTTCTTTAGAGAGTTAATTAGGTTGGTATTTTCCTTATATTTGTTCTATAGGTTCTTTAGGTTAGTTGTGGTTCTTTAGGTTCTTTAGTTTCTTTAGGTCTTTAGAGAAATTTTAGGTTCTTTAGGTTCTTTATCAGTCATTTTGCAGTCGTTAAACGTAAAACGACTGATCAAGCATAAAATAAAGTCGGTCATTTTGCAGTCGTTTTTTCGTCAACTAGCCGGAAAACGACCGATCGAGTATGAAATTATATCGGTCGTTTTGCTGTCTTTTTTGGTAACATTTTTGCACAAAACGACGTAGGTCGTTTTGCGGTCGTTGAGAAGTTTTTGCGGTCAAAACTACGGTGACACGACTAGCTAGAGTTTAGGTTCTTTAATTCGGGAAAAGTACTGTATCTTCTAAACTAAGGCGAAATTGCGAATTTTTTATTCTTGGAAAAGTGTTTATTTTGGTCCAAACATGAAGACTGCAAGGTCAAATCTTGGCGCCACGGATATCGTAGAACTGCCGTGCCATGCATCCTCGGTGCCTCTTCCGGCCCTAAAACCAAACTATTGGTCAGAGAGGTCGTGAACCTCTCTACCCTCCATTCGGCGAACGAGCACCTTCTTCAACAGCTTGCTCAGAATCGGGAGGAGGCTGATCGGTCTATACGACCCGGCCTCATCCAACGACCCCCCGGGACCTTTCACGATGGCCACAACGCGGGCGCTCTTCTACTGGGGCGGAAACACCCCAGCTTCCAAGCAGCCGTTGTACATGGCCACCAACACCGAGAGACCCGTGGCGGAAGACGCGAGCGCCCGGACCATGCCGGTTGTTACACATCGCCCCAGGGGTCGGCATTGCCCACCCCGCCCACGAATTCACGCCAATTCTCCTTCTCGAGGAGGAGCCGCTTCAACGCCCGGTCCGCCCTGCGATACACGGACCACAGCTCACGGAGCTCCTCCTCCGGAGTCTCGCAGCTCCGACCACGCTGCCAGGCCACCCGGGCTCTCCTAGCGCGGGTCCTCGCCAGGGTCAGCGCCCAGCACCTCCACCGAGATCTCCGGCACTTCGGCACGGAGGCCGCCCCTAGCCAAGCGTCGTTCACACTATGAAACATGGATGTAACCCGCTCAGCCAGGGCAACAGGCTCGGCATCGGCCAACTCCCCCCCGCGCGACAGATTATCGGCCGCCACAGCAAGGGCACCCTTGTACGCCACCCAGTCCACGTCGTCGGCACTCCACCGATGGACAGGCAGCGGGCCGTCGCCAGACCGTCCATCCGGGGAAGGGTAACCACGATGGCGTTGTAATCGGACTGCACCAGCTCGGGCCGGGCACGCCAGCCCGACCGGTACAGTTAATGTCTTGGGTCCAAAATATGGCCCTGCTACCTCGCCCTTTAAGAGCATACGCTGCATTTTTACTATCTACCACCCAGCGAATGATCCAACCACGACAACGGGCGATGGAAAAATCCTTTGACTTCCACAGGCGACTTGTGGAGAGAGCAGATTGGCTACGGCCTGGTTTCGCCGAAGTTAGTTTCGCACAAATGCTACACCAACTACACCGGAACCAGGACGCACTCACGGGGAACCTCGGGAAGGCCTGCTCCCAGTGTCCCGCCCGGACACTAGCCCAGACTCTGTTGATTTTATTGAATCTACGTTTTCTAGTATTTGTGTTGTTTAGTTTCGTGCTATTTTGATGTTTGTGAAATGAAGTCTTTAGTTCTGTTTGCGTTTGTCTGTATTTTGTTTGTTGGATTTCTATTGTATGTCTTAGCAAGTGTATTCCCTAATCTAACCACCAGACGTACGGTTTGCGCGAGAAGCTTACGGGTACCGCACATCCACCGGATTCCGAGGCCCAGTTTGGTGGTGTATCTGGAGTTTTCACCGTTGTTACTTCTCCGATTCTACTCTAACTTCTATTTTGTTGACCCTAGTCCCCATTTCCTACTTCTTCTACCTCATCTACCCTAAAAAGTTTTTCTTGTTCCCTAATCCAAATAGTAGCTTTGCAGTACTGATGCTGCTCTTGGCCACATTTTTTCACCAATAATTTCCCTCAGAGCGACTCTTTGGGGTTCAAAAGATTGGCATTCGAGAAGGAAGTGTTCGACCGTCTCCGGCACACCACAATTCACACAGTTTTCACCATCCTCGATAATCCCCCTCGATGCGAGGAAAGCACGGAAGACACCGTGGGCGGTGATCACTTGAACGACGCTTCGGTTTGGTCGGAACCAGATCGTCTCCATCCTTGCTCGAACGCTGTTGAAGAAACAAAAAGTATTATATCCTACGGGCGAGGATCGCCATTGCCTATTCCACATTTTCTCCACTTCATCTTTTATTCTCTCAACTGCTCCCTCGTCGTTGCCATTAATGGTTTTTCCGTTTATAGTCGGGTCGCGGCCTATCCTAATTTCGTATCGTGCTCGACGTTCTTCTAATAGGAGGTGAACAGGCACCGCGCCCGCAATGATACTGAGCGATTCTCCCGACGCCGTCCTCCAGGCAGACGTAGTCGCGAGCAAAGCCAGCCGCTACGTAGCACAAAGTACGTTCTTGTCCTTCTCCGTGCACAGATCTGACCATCCCGCCGATGCATATGTTATCGTCGGGAGAAAGACACCTCTATACACGGTAGACAGGGCCCCGAAATGCAATCCCCATCCGCTTCCAGCTAATCTTCTAAGTTTCTCAAACAACGTGTTGAGTTTTGTTCGCAAGCATTCGCAATGCGTTTTTACTTTTAATTTCTAGTCGAAGTATACCCCCAAGTACCTAACGTTATTTTTGAATTTAATGATTGATTTCCCTATTCTAATCCTAGGTGGTCTCCTAGCCAAGTCTGGCATTCTCGCGGGTCTAGCCCTGCGGTCGGGTCGGTTTGCTTCTTCCCTTCTAGCTTTTTCTTTATTCTTTAGTATTATAGCTTCAGTTTTGTGTTCTGACAGCTTAAGTTTTGAGGATGTGCACTAATCTAAGATCGCGTCCACAATATCCTGCGCTTTAGTTTCTAATTCCCTTCTCGAGTCTCCGGTTATAAGAACCAGGAGATCGTCAGCATACGCTACAAAGTTTTTTGGTATAATATCCTCTAGTATTCTAAGTAATTCGTCGAACATAAGGTTCCAGCACACTGATCCAAGGACAGAACCTTGGGGACAGCCCCTTGCTTGCTTGGATACCTCTTCATTTCCTAGCACTATTTTTACTTTCTTATCGTCAAAATAATTTTTCACTACCTCAAAGATGTTCTTTGGGCATTCCCTTTTTCTAAGACCATCTAGAACGAAAGGCCACCATACGTTGTCGAAAGCACCCGAGATGTCGAAGAGTAGCGCAACAGCGTAAGCGTCTTCGCAACGACTTACCATGCGACGCATCTCTACGATCGCATCCTCCGCCGACTTTTCGGGAGTGAATCCGAACTGTCGGTCAGAGATCTGTCCCGGAGCAACTGCCGTCAACGAAAGTCGCGCCTTGAGGAGTTTTTCGAAGACTTTACCTATTACGGGGAGAAGACATATGGGCCTATAGGATTTCGGGTCCTTCTCGTCTTGGCCTTCGCCTTTCAAGAGAATTCTGAGGGAACCCTCCCTCCAGGCAGAGGGAGACACTCCACTGAAGGCACCCGTTGAAGAGCCGGACCAGTTGATCGGGTATGTTGGCGAAGACTTGCTTCAGTACCTCGACTTCTATGAAATCGGGTCCTGGTGCCTTGCCGTTCTTGAGAGATCGGAAGGCCTTAGCCAAATCCGATTAGGTGAATACAGGAGCATGAAGAGTATCAAGTGCACAACGTGCACCATTTCTCACTTCCCTTTGCTCAGGGGTATCATCCTCAACGATGTCGTCTGGGATGTGCGTTTGTAAAAGACAGCTGGCGGTTTTTCCCATGTCCATAGTGAAACCATCATCACACCTTATTGTGCTAAGCACTTTTTCAACCTGGAGTTTATCCACTTGGAGCTTATAAACGAGGCCCCAAGGCTCCGAGTTCCCGTTAGATGTGACGAAGCTTCTCCAGCTAGCGCGCTTCGCCACTTTCACACCTCTACTGTACGCCCTCAAAGAATTTTGGTATTCCAGTTTTAGACGAGGTCGATCGAGGCTATCATGCGGCTCATTCTTGTACACACGCCTTTTCTGATAAGCGGCCTTTTTAAGTTTAGTCAAGTTCGTTGTCCACCTCGGATTGGACTTCCTAAAACGCTTTTTCCTAGGCACTGAGCCTTCGCACGCCTCAGTAATGACACTCGTGAGAGACTCTGCCATTCTATCTACATCTTCCCTAGCCTCCAACTCGAGGACCTCCAGCCTAGACCGCGAGCGGTCTTTCAAGATCTCATTGAATCGGTCCCAGTCCGCCTTTTTAATATTAAACCGAGTGGACGCGATACTCTGTTCATTTCTCGTAGCTTTTGGCACCCTCAAGCTGATGACTATGGCATTGTGATCGCTGCTCGTCCAGTCCTCCTGCACTCTCCAGTCTCGGATGAACCGAGCCATGGAAGTCGACCCCAGAGTAACGTCGATGTATGACGAACCCCTTTTCGTCCAATAAGTCGGGGGCTGGCTCACATTGTTCGCAACGTGTAAGTCAAAAGCGCGGATCAACTCCTCCAGTTTCTCGCCACGAGGATTTGTGGTTCGAGGTCCCCAGAGAGAAGACCGTGCGTTGACGTCTAACGCAATTAAAATTCTCTTTCCCGTCAGGCTACGAAGAACCATTTCGAGGTGCCTGAGGTGCTGTTCGATATCGTCGCTCCACTGAAAATAATAGGATACGACATAGACCGAGCAGCCGGGATCTTGTATTTCTGCACATACACAGTGTGTCGTACTAAGCTGCGAGATGAAGATCATCTGGAAATTAGGATTGCAGAGTGCGACCGCCGCCCAGGGGCGCGCCGATCTCACAGCGGCTACCTTCATTCCAGTGCCTAGGCCATAGAAAGTGTGGCTCTGATCCTGTTTACGAACATAGGGTTCTTGCAAAAGCAGGATGTCTAACTTTTTCTCTTTAACTAATTCTCTTACTTCCCCGGTGACTACAGTTGATCGACGCATGTTCAGCTGTAGTACCCTGAATTCCGTGGTGTTGGCCATCGCGCGCGGGGCCTGATTCGCGATCGGGGCTTGTGGGGAATTTCTAATACTCGCAATTTCGTCGCTCGCGTTCGCGCCCGTGATTCTATCGCATCTGTCCAACGCGATTTGGACTTCACGCAGCATCGGTGCCGCCGTCTGATTGTTTCGGGCTATTTCTACATTCGCGGTTCTAGCTACGCTTCTCAACCTTTCACACACACTGTCACACCTAACTAAGTTTATGTTGACTGCACGAAGGCCAGCAAACTGGAGCTGACCACCGTGTTTCCACAGTCAGCACTACCCGCGGGCACACAGGAGCGACTTGCTGAGGAGAGAAGAGTCGACGAACTAAGGGATCGAGAACAATGGGCTACTGCCGCAGCCCGTCGGGCGCGCGACCTCACAGTGGTGGTAGCGTTCTCTCCTGCCACGGACTCTACCCCCGGCTGCCTTTGCGAGACCGAGCGAGTAACCCTTCTCAATCCCCCCATTATCCCCGGTCTTAAAAAGTTCGCCATAAGAGTCCCACGAGTAAGTCGGAAATAAAAGTCACAGGGTGTCGCAGAGCCGCTTGCCCCACCCGAGTGAATTAACTACGGGTTCAGGGGCCACCAACCACCCTAGCCACTAACACTAACGATAGGACTTTAACCCCTCCTGCCACGAGACCATTGCCATGTCAGCCAGCGTGGTCTTGGGTTTTTGTGGGCCATGGCGTTGCCAGAGTACCCACTGTAAAGGTAAGGACATGTATTAAAATGAAAGTAACCTAATGCCTAATTTTCTACCCTGTGGAGAAAGAGAAAATTGATTAGTATGAGAGGATGTTCGAAGACTTCTCACAACCCGTGCGGGAAGTCCACGCGCATTGCTTTGCACGATTCACGCGCATTGCTTTGCGCGATTTAAGGCAGTTCAATGTCAGCCACCAAAAGTGGCTAACGTAACTTGCCCGGCCCACCGCGCACCAATGTGCGGGCAGCCGGGCTCATTACTTTTGCATTCTAAGACATCCCACATAAAGTGAGAAGTCCATGCACATAGTTGTGCGATTTGGATGTTCAATTTCTCTTGGCGTAGCTGTGGCAGCCGTACCTAAAAATGGGCTGGGAGTGGCTCCCACGTCAAGGCTACCAGACGAGTGCTCCCCCGAGCTCTATCCAGCAACCCACGACTTACCCTTCACGCATTGCACCATCCGAATCGACCGCACCAATAACACAGTTTCAGAGAGCCTCGAGCATCCATGTGCGTGGGGGGAGCATTTAGATAATTAAGCTAACGCAACACACACGGAACGAACGACAACTCTCATTCGACAGGTCGTTGACGCCTTTTGGCCAGAAACGAATAGTGCAAGCACTTTCTCAAAACACATCACCGAGAACGTGAGTGTTGGACAATCAAGTTTAGTCAATGGACATACAAAAAAGCATTTAAGCGAGGGGGACCTTATCCCAGACTCGGTTCGCCGGCTTTTACAAGCTTACGTCCTCCCGTCTAGGCAGTCCTCCTCAAATGCTTCCACCTTACGCTTTGGCTAGTACAAGCACAAGTGCTCATACTACTCAGTGGTAACCCCGAGAAGGTCTACGTAAGGCTAGGGCAAGATTGCGTTCAACTCTACACCCCTCTCTGGCGTCCGGGCACTCTCCGGGTTAACATGGTCATGCAGACCTTTGCCCGTAGGCTAATTTGTTCGTCAGTTCTGCTGAGATACTTTGTATCTTATTTGTTCTATTTTATCAATTCAATTCAATTCTAAATCGTCACTATTAAGATGACGTGGCATTTAGAATTGCGTCACTAATACGATGACGTGTTGCTTAGAATTGCGTCACTATTACGATGACGTGTTGCTTAGAATTGCGTCACTATTACGATGACGTATCATTTGTTTACCGAATGCTAGAACTTCGTCACTATTACGATGCCGTGTCATTTGTTTACCGAAAGCTCGAACTTCGTCACTATTAAGATGACGTATCATTTGTATACCGAATGCATTACTGGTGCTCCCCCGGAGAGTCCCTTGGCCATTACCACCAGTTGATAGGGACAGAGGGAATCTCGTTAATCCATTCATGCGCGTCACTAATTAGATGACGAAGCATTTGGCTATTTCCTGTATTCTATCTGAGCTAGATCGAAGAAGGAACACTATTCCCTCCTCGACCCAGCCAGCGTGAATATATTTCCCGGGTACAATCCCCCCGGTTGGGTTTAAAACTTAACAACGGGCATTCTGCCCCACCGTCCATCTCCACTACCAAAAGAGCTGCATTCACAGGCTCAGAAAAATTAGTCTTAACAGAGCCATTCGGATAAGCCAAGTGCTTTACGGAACTTAGTTGCCTTCCGTCGTAACAGGGAAAACCTCGAGAAGGTGTCCGCCCGGGAAAACCCGGCTCTGCCGCCGTGGCAAGCTACCTTTTCATACTTTCGGGATGTAGCTGCCCATAGATATACGACTCGCACCGCTAGTTTTACGCTATACGCCCCTAGCGGGCTATAATTGATTTGTCTTTGTCAACCGTCTGCAGCTGACGGGTCCTAATACTTAAAGGCTTACGAAGTTGTGGTACAGATTTCTAAAAGTGAAAGTCTACACGCAGTTATTTCACTAGCGCTCGTCATAATAGTTAAAATTAAAATTTGTCTTTAACGGAGTCAGCTGAGTCCGCTTCATAAAATATTGTCACTCGATAAAATCCCAGAGCTTTCTCATCGCTTCGTCAAATATATAAGACCATTGTCTAAAATATAAATAGGACGAACGACACACCACAACTACCCACTTAATAAATAAAAATAAATTAACACTCATATCACAGTCTCGGCATTGTCGAAGAACTCATTCGCTATCTCGATTGATGAGCGAATCGCCATCATTGATATGGTCAGCAGGTCTCCCTTACTGAGGCCCGACGCTTTCAGCCCTGCTCTCGTCTTGTGTGGTAGGTTTCCTCTGCTTCCTACCACTATTGGCAATACCGAGCTTTTTGTACACCCTAAGCGTACTTGCAATAGGCCCGCGGTGATTTCATATTTTCTTTCTTTTTCTAGTGCTGCTTCAGCTAGATAATTTCGGTTCTCGTACCGAACAGTAACATCCGCCACGATCACCTCACTCTCGCTTACTCTGATTACCAAATCAGGCTTTTTGAGCTCTCCCAGCTCATTTATGGTAGGCTCCACAAATGTCGTGTGCCTCTTAGACACTTTGTCCGCAATTAATGTATTTATGTAGTTGTGTCTCTTGATCCTGGAGTCTTTTGTGAACTGACACGAACCCAGTACGTGCCCGAGAATTTCGGGACACCGACGACATTTGCGGCAGCGCGTGTCTAGCCGCGCATTTGTTCGGGCCAACACCACTCTAGTGCCAAACGTGTTGGTCCTTAATCTTATGGCGTCCGACAGACGACTTCCCTTAAGCATCTTTGGGTTGCCCAGCCACGATTTCCCGACTTTGTCTTTTCTAAAGTCGGGAAGGCTCTCCCAACTATCTATTTCTCGCTTGCCCAAACGAGATTTTATCGTTTCGATTTCCGCCTTATTTTCCGGCCATGTGCACGCTAAATCCGCTGCACTCTTCCTCGCCTCTTTCTCTAATCTACCCCTGGCAGCGATGTCCAACAACACTTCATCCCGACTCTCCGAGACTTTGAAGTGCGTCTTTATCGCCGCCAGTTGGACCTCATTTTCAAATTTTATTAGGCCCAATCCTCCACTGGCTCTAGCTGTATAAAAGAATCCCGTGGCCGTGGATGCCACAAGATGTAGGATCTCCTTCACCTCTGATCGTATTTGTTGGTCAATCATACGTAGCGTTCCCTTTGCCGGACGGTTATTATTCAATGACTATGGAAACCGCGGTAGGATAAACGTCCGAAGTAACTCTATCTTTTGATAGGGTTTTAACTTCAGACGTCTCACGTTCTTAACTACTTGTATGATTGACGCAACATCCGATCCCTTTACCAGGCCTTTCCAAGGCCCCACTCTAATTCCCAGATATCGTAGCGTTTCATCTGCCTCGACACTGGGCACCCGTACACCTCCAAAACTTATGTCCGGGTCTGTGTCATACCAGGTCTTGGCTTTTGCTACCACCTGAAAGGTGTTGCACTTGGAGGTGGCCAGCGACATACCTAACTTGGTTAGGTAAGCGCTGACCTTCTTCAGCTGGCTCTGTGCCTCGCTTCTGTCTTGCGAGAGCAGCAGGAAGTCGTCCGCGAAAGCCAGTACAGAAACTCCTTCACTCCCTAAGTTTATTTCGCTCGTCTCCGTACTTAGTCTTTCCACCAGCTCATCAAGGGCCAGGTTGAATAATAGCGGGGAAAGCGGGTCACCCTGCTTAACTCCTCTCTTCAATTCAATTTCCACTTCTCCATCTTGGCCCTTGATCGACGTCCGACATCCCTCATACATCTTTGCAATATAATCGCACAACAGGCTCGGGACACCCTTCCTACTTAGTCCCGGCCTTATACTGGCATGCGGGATAGTGTCGAATGCCTTCGACACATCCAGTACCGATACAACTCCTCCTTCAGACTCTTTTGCTGCAGCTATTGCTCCATTTAAAATGGTAATATTTAGACAACATCCATCCTCGGCCGTAAAACCTTTTTGCCGAGGGGACTGTCCAATATAGCCGCGTATCTTGGAGTCAATAATGCCAGAAAATATTCTGCGCATCATTGACCCCACTGTTATCGGTCGCCAGTTCTTAATATCCTTCTCATCCTTCCCTTCTTTGGGAATCAAAGTCGTTCTATTCTTCTTCCAGGCCTCTGGGTAACACCCTTCTAAAATCAAGATGTTATACAATATCGTGAGGACCTGTGCCACACCATCCCCCACCAGGTGCGCCTTTACTCGGTCGAGTCCTGGTGCCGAACTCGCGTTCGTTCTTTTTATTCGGCTGATCACCTCTTCCACGGTGATCACCCTGAAGCCATTCTCCATTCTCCTCTGTACACTGGCTTCCTCATGGCGACACTCCAGGCCAGAGCGTCCCCACAAGTCCTCGTACAATCTCCGTATGGCCTCTACCTTCGGAGGATCCTTCCTCATTTTCGTAAACGAGAAATCCCCGTTCACAGCCATCTTCGCCAATTTTGCCGGGAAGTTGTCGTATAGATTTTGGCACCTAGCATAAGCAAATTGATTCCGCCTGTTCCTATTAACAGGCTTCCTCGCTTTCCTACGCCTAGGGGGGCCTTGCCGCGATCTGATAACTGTACCTTCTCTCTCTTCTTCCTCCTCCGGCAGAATCGCCTTTACTAGATCTACTAGTATTACTCCCACTGCCGCACCCACTTCGACGGGATCACCCCGCAGATCCTCCCAAGTGGCTCGCAGTTCTGTGCCTATGCGCGTGACTTGTCCCTCGCCAGTCAGCGGGACCCCGCGTATGGCTGCCTCTACTTCAGCACGCCGATAAATCTGGGACAACGGGGCGTCCTGGTTGCCCTCGTCTGCGCTTAAGAATTCCTCCCCACTCGACTGACCATCCGCTATTTCTACTTCGACCGCCGGTTCAGGAGAGTGCGCCTCGCCCTCTTGCGCCTCGCTAAACACCTCCTCATCTTCAGCATCGTGCGCCTCGCCCTCTTGCACCTCGTATTGATCTGGTTGCTCCTCTCGAGCTTCCTTGATCCGCGGTTCATCACTCTCTTCTTCCTCTTCTTGCTCCTCCTCGCTCGCTTGCGCCTCACGAGCCCTTTTCGCCTCAATAAGGCACCTCTTATCGCTGATTTGCTTATTGGTTTTGCCAGGGAAGAACTGTTCCAAGAACTTATTTATGTACCGCTTCCCTCGGTATTGGTCGCTCAATACCGTGAGCCTTGCCGTCTCCTCTTCACTCCAAACATGTACGGCTCTCCCCGGCCTTCCTTCTCGCCTTAGCGCCTCCTGTCTCCTCTCATTCCTGAGCCTCGGGTGATCATGTCTCTCGTGCTGCGATTTGCCTCTTTGCGTGTTAAATCCCCGATTGCACAAATCGCACGGGAATGCCCACGGCTCCCGTCTAGGCACTGGCGGTCCCTTGCACCTCGCCTTGTGTCCATACCAGTTCGGCAGCCCCGGAAACACCTTCGCACACCAGTTACATCTCAACGAGACGTTTATTTGTTGGTGCTGTTCGCGAAGGTGCCTCCAAAGGTCTGCAAAACTCAGAAATCCCTGATTCCTGTTTAACCGCCTGCACACTTCACACACAGTCACTCCTTCTGCAAGCGGCACCCCGACTACTATACTCATATACATTTGACTAGCCAGTTCGTCTTCAGTAGGATCCCTTAAATTTTGGGAGGACTCGGATCCGGAGCCCTCCCCATCCGAGGCTTCGCTTCCTTTTGCGCGTGGGGTCGACATAATAAAGACTTTGAATTTTGTTTTGCTTCCCCTCTTACTTCTCAATTCCAATCTATACCAAGTCATCAAGAGTCGCGGTAGCGACTCGACGCCAAGTTAAAAAAGAAATTAATGTTGCCTTCACACTACGATTTGTCTGTTATCCTTATTCAGCCAGTTCGTCATAATTTTTCGGTATCAGCACGTGCTGTACCTATTGCGGTGAACCTCACCTTTCAGCACCATTGCTTCCTCCGCAATTCGTCCCTCTCCGAGGCCGGAGTATACCTCGGCGACTTCTCCACAACCGCTTAGTCCCTGGTGTTCGGTGACATATATCGCTCTTTGTGGCCTGCCTTCACCTGACCGTAGCCTTCGGTGATTTCGCTCCTGACTGGAGCGGCTTGAGCCAAAACGACATAAAAAAAGAGACCAGCCTCCAAAATAGGAGACCAGTCTCTTTTTGGTCGTGTAACCCCATGAGGGGCTTGCCATTGCGTACTATTTAGCCAGCATGAACACCGAAGTGAACACCTGTTTCCGACTCTCGCGTGTACCCGAAGGTCTCGGACGCAGTACGTTGGACTTTTTTTTTTTATATATGAGTCATGGAGCCGGGTAGCCAAGACCCGGGCCAGACTCACGACACAAACAAATTTCCCGTTTTAGCTGGAAGGGGGCGGGTTCCCCGAGGAGGTCAAAGCCTCTGGCCGTGCAAGGCCTCTACGCGCCGCTATCCCACACCCACCCTGTCAAGATCCCTCGCTTGCCCGTTCCACCTCTCCACACCCACCATCCTATTCCACCTGACCCAGTTCGTGTGACTCCCTTGGAGGACTCTGGTGGTTATACCAGCCAAGAGCCTCTTCGAGAGCTCTAGACCCAACACAAAGTCAGCGGACTTGGACGACCACACACCCCTCCAAGAGAGTGTGCAGGAGGCAAAGGTTATGCCTTCAACGCCGACGCAATGTTCCCTTGCCAGAGCTTCCACCAAGTCATTGTTTCCAGCATAATAATCCCTTTTCCTCCTATGGGCGTCATCCAAAGTTGTTGTTCCACTGACTACCTGGGCGTCCACCACGCTAATGCGTCCGTCCTTAACGGCTACCAAATCCGGCTTGCGGAGACCCGCCGTGGTCCTGTACCGCGGTTCCTCAGTTACCGTCCATCCCTTGTCACGGAGACCAGACGCTAAAACCTTGCACACTGCGTTGTGCCGCTTGATGCGACCGCCGTGCGTTCGGTGGCAGGCCTGGATGACGTGAGCCGCGGTTTCGGTTACCCGACAGCCGGCTCGGCACTGCACGTCTTGCGTGAGTCTGCGGACGCCGCAAGTCGTACGAACTCGCGTAGGAAGGCAGTTCACCCGAACGTGATGGTATTGCACGTAATCACGTGCGGGCACACCGAAACTTCCAGCATCGACCCAGGAGGTCGAAAGGTTGATATTCCACACTCTCGCAATTCGCGCCCATCTACCTAGGCATAGAGAGACTTTGTCCACCACGACTCTCTCTTCGCTCGGGTGCTCAAAAGCATCCCGTCACGCGAGAGTGCACGATTCGCCCAACCGAGTCTTTTCTCGACCCAGTCGGACATCGCCACAGCTCTCACGGACGACGAGGAAGAGTGCTCCAAGTTGCTGAGTCGTTGCCTCAACAGACCGGGAACAGTTGTAGCGAATGATGGAATGCCAAGCCCTCCGTCTCGGGTGGAAGCATGAAAATAACCAACCGCTGTGTCGTGCGGGAAGCGGAGCCATCTCCGAAGGTTACTACGGACTTGCTTATTAAGCGCCCTCAGTTTCCCGAGCGTGGCACCAGCCAAGACAAGCGCATGGTAATATCGAGGAATAAGGAAGCAGCGTAAGATCTTGAGCCGCTGCTGCGGCTTCAGAGGGGCTTTTGTTAACCTCTCTAGTTCGGCGGAGAGTATCCCATTGGCTCGCTTCGGTCCTATAGGCCTGAAATCGACCCCGAGATATCGCCACTCTTGTGTGGGCGACAACTGCCGAACGGGCGTGCCGTCGGCAAGGTGGAATTGGGGGTCGGTCAGAACCTTATATTTCTTCTGCTTACCCGCGGGCACGATGGAAAGTGCCACACACTTCGCGGCATTTAACGAAAGCCCATGAAGACTAGCCTCATCCTCGAACCTTCCGAGTGCGGTCCGCATGCCGATCCTGGAAGCCGTTATTAGAAGGATATCATCGGCATACGCAAGCGCGTTCACCCGACATCCGCCTATCTCGTACCCAACGTCAACAGATACCGAGCGTAACACCTCATTTACTACGAGGCAAAACAACATCGAGGGCAGCGGGTCACCCTGCCGTACCCCTCGGTTCACGCGTACCCATTCCGATCGAGTACCCTCAACTTCAAAGGTTGTTAAACTGCTGTTATACGTCCGGGCCATATAGCTGACGAAACCCGGAGGCAAACCGGCCCGTCCCAAGGCAGCGCGGATGGCGTTATGGCTGACGCTGTCGAAGGCTTTGGCGACGTCCAGGGAAACCACGTTGAGTTCCCGGAGGTTCGACCTAGAGTCCTCCAGCAGCGCAGCCAACGCGGTGATGTTTTGCGCGCACCCGTCGTCGAAGCAACGCTGCCTATCATCCACAAGATTAGCCTCGCGCAATCGCTGTGCGAGTATCTTGTGGAGATGACGGACCACAACCGACGCAATGCTAATCGGTCGAAAGTCCGCAGGCAGCTGTGCGCCGACTTTCTTTGGGACGAACACGGTTCGACTTACCAGCAGCTCTTCGGAGAAAGCCCCCCGGGCTAGAACGATATTGAAGAAGAGGGCTTTTACACTCGACGGAACGGCGCGCCATTGCCTCGCGGTTATGCTGTCGATCCCGGGCGCCGAGGAGAGTGGAATTTCAACTCCTTGAACCTCCTCACACGTCACCGGGTGCCACACGTACTCAAGGTCGGGTCGAGGACGAACCCTATGTGCCTGTGGGGCTTCGAGAGATGGTTGAGACACATACGGACCTCAATGCTCAGCCATAGCTTCAACATCGGGGACCTGTGCATCAACCGCCCCGTCCAGGACTTCCTTTGCCGCTCTTCCCATGGCTGTTTTGAAGAGCCGTTGCACACGGGCATACTCCCGGCGACGGAGTTGCTTCCCCGGCACCCTTTGCGGAACACGACTGTGATTAGTTCGACGCGAGTGTCTATCCGGTGGTGGCGGGAACACTTGGCAGCCTGCGGAGACCTCCCTCTGGTCGAGGCAGTCAACTGCCACCTCGACCAGACGGGGGGCCCCAAAGGCCCGAATCTGCTCAACAACCGGTATCAGCCGGAGTATCGCATCATCGGGAGTGCCAAACGCAGCGCTCCAGCGACCAGATGTTCTGGCACGAGGTGACGCCCGAGCTGGCGACAATGGTGACACGCCTGCCGCCACGACTGGCCTTTCAGGCGGAGTCCCCTCTAGGGGGTTCTCCCCTGCCAACCGTTGCTCGGGCAAGGAGGCCCCGGATCCGCTGTCATCGCCACCGACCGGTGGAGGGAGCACCTCGAACGGCACTAACTCCGGGACGGCGACGAGATCAAGAGACGCGGCGGCTACCAGAGCCTTATAATCCGCTCTCCTGCGGATACCCTTGATTGAATCAAGAGTCCGCGCCCCGTCCAGCACTTCAAGCAGATGTTGGTTAATGAAGTGCACTCGACGGGACACGGCCAAAGCCTCCTCTCTCGCAAGGAGACGAAGCTCCTCTTGGTTCCACCGCCTCTTCACCTCCGGAAGACGTATCTCCGCATTGACCTCCTCACGGTGACTGGCAGTTCGGTGCACACCCAGACCGATCTTTTTATAGAGGTAAAAATGCATTACGCACGACAGTCAGTTGTTAGTGACTAGTGTGGGACTCCAGATCTTGTTTACCCACTAAAAAACCCCTTTTCATTGCACCTTTATAGAAGGTGGCACTAGACAATTTTTGATGCTCGTCTATCCGGCCCCGTGGACCCTCGGGCGATGCCTCACGCTTGTTTGGCGGTTGAATTTGCCCAGAGCGTTGAGACCCCCGATCAGAGCTCTTGTAGACAAGATTTTGGCGTCTGCTTTATTTAAAAGCTTAAGGCCGGTTAGGTGTTGGAACGACTTTTTACTCCATATCCCACGTGATGAAATTGTGAGAGAGGAGAAGACGACTTGGTCAACGGCGTACTTGGTCTTAATTTGGTCAGCAAGTTCTTTGTATTTGTCGATTTTCCGCTGGTGTTCGCGGTCTAGGTTAGCCCTCTCGCCTGCAATCAGGGCATCGACGACTATGGCGCCGTTGTCCTTGATGATTACAGCATCGGGTTTAAGGAGGCCATGCGTTGTTCAAAAGTGTGGCTCTTCCTCGACACGCTTCTGCTGCGCTCGTTGCCTGTCAAGCACATATTTCAGAGACGCATTGTGCCGTTGGATTCTGGCGTTGTGCGTCCGATGGCATTGTTGCAGAACGTGTTGGAGTGTTTCTGTCTCGTTGCAACCGGCGCGACAATGCGTGTCCCTGATTCTTCCTCTCGCCAGCCTGGTTCTTAGTGGTACGGCATTAATCTTGAGCTTATTCATGTGAATAAAGTCTCGCCCAGAGACAAAGAGGTTTCCATCGGTTATCCACGAATGTTGCTGCTCAACGCCTTTGGATGCTTTCAGGGGGCTGCCATCGTTGGAGTCATGTAAACGCTTCGCGAAGCGAGCTTTACATGCTGCTCGTGTGTCATAAAACACACCGTGATCATTTAGGCGTAGGTGGGCGCGCCTTAACTCCTCTTCTACAAAGAGTTTCATTTCTTCGGGCGCTTGGCCATCATTGATGACGGTTAGTCCTTTCAGACGATGATATCTTTGAAGTGGAGCGGTCCAACGCATTGATGGAATAGACAGGCCTCCGTCTTTGACATCTGCATGGAAATAGGCACTTGGAACGTCGTGCGGCAGATCTAGCCATTTCCTCACTGTACTCCTTATGGCGACGTCGAGCTTATTGAGAAGACTGATGTTCGTCGACCCTAGCACCAGCATATGGTACAGACCTGGAATTACTACCGCTCTCAACGCAAAAAGACGCTGTTGAGGCTTCAGGGGGGCCGCCCTTAGCTGTTCTATCTCCATTCTGAGCCGGGCAAGCGGATCAACTGCAAGCCGACCCTTTGGAGTGAACGGTACCCCGAGGTATTTCCAATCGTCTGACCTTTTTAGTGCCGGTATGAGACGGCCTAGGCATTGGAATCTTTGTTTCGCATCGACTACGGACTTTTTCTCTCTAGGGACGGTTTTCATAGCTACCGTAAAGCACTTCGAGGCGTTCATATGCAGGCCACACTTTTGCAGATATTCTGCTGTGATATCGAGCAGTTGTTGGAGCCCAACCGGTGTCGTCGCAAAAAGTACCAGGTCGTCGGCATAGCCCATTGCGTTCAATATCGTGCCTCCGACTCGAGTTCCTGTTTCCTTGGGGAGCAAGGAAAAGAGTCGGTCGATAACCATATTAAACAGCATCGGCGAGAGTGGATCTCCTTGCTTCACTCCACAGGTGGGGTGAATTGCACGGAACGTCCAGCCCCCGGATTGAAGCTTTGTCGAAGAGCCATTGTACACGCCGGCTATATAGTCAACCATTAGCTCAGGGTCCCCTACTGATCGGAGTGTGTCCAAAATGGTTTGGTGTGACACTGAATCGAAGGCTTTCGCGACATCGAGTGACGCCATACAGAGAGGTTGGTGATTTTGCCTGGCCTGCTTCAAGACGAAATCGATCAGAAAGATGTTTTCTGAACATCCATCGATCGGCTGAAAGGCTTTCTGGCGTGGATCCAACGTGATGCTTTTGGACATCCTGTTGGCCAGCACCTTATGGAAGCCCCTCACAATTGCGGATGATACCGTGATGGGTCTGAATTCGCCAGGTTCGGCAGCGCCGTTCTTCTTTGGTATAAGGGTGGTCCTAGACTCGAGGAGATAATCCGGGAGTTTACCACAAAGCATAAAGATGTTAAATATGTTCCTGTATTCTTCCTGACCTGCCGAGATAATGAACATTTGTCCACCACTCGACGAACCAGCGCGAATAGACTTCCCGGGTATAATCCCCCCAGTTGGGCTTGAAACTTAACAGCGGGCATCTCTGCCCCATCTCCCATCACACCACTACCAACGGGCCGCATCAACGGGCCAGAAAAATTAGTTCTAACAGAGTCACTCGGTGAAGCCAAGTGATTTACGGAACTTGCCTTTCGGCTTAACAGGGAAAACCTCGTGAAGGTATCCGCCCGAGAAAACTCGGTTGTGCCGCCGTGGCAAGCTACTTTCTTTTGATTTTGGGTTGTAGCTGCCCATATGCTTACGACTCGCATCGTCAAGTTTACGTCTTGCGCTCTCAACGGGCTATTATTCTTTAGAATTAAGTGATTTACCGTCTGCAGCTGACGGATCCGAAGATAAAATTACTATATCTCGGTCACGCTTTTAAATTCTTCATGCTGCCTAAGCTAGCACTTGTCAACCTGGCATAAGCTTTTATCCGGCTTATCCGTAGGTAATAATCGTTAAAATTCCATTCTTACATGCCGCACGCCGCCTTGTCAAATACTCTAAAATCTTGTCAATGATTAAAATCTTAGGACGGACGATACATTGAATGTGAAGAAAGTCATGGTAAATATAAAAATGAAAGAAAAAAAAATAAATAAATAAATAATTAAATACTTGACTAGAATAAATAACTACTACGGGCTTCGTCGGTGTAAGATTTCTTGTGATTTAATTTGCGTTGTCTAAAAATTCATTCGCGATTTCAATTAAGGATCGAAATGCTATCAGCGAGATCGTCAGCAGATCCTTTTTGCCGAGTCCCAATCTTCTCAGGCCAGCTACGGTCCTTTGTGGTAAGTTGCCTCGGCTACCTACCACTATTGGCAGAACCGTCGCCCTCACACAGCCTAGGCGTACCTTAATCAGTTCCGCCGTTATCTCGTATTTCTCCGCTTTCTCTCTTGCTGCGGACGCCAAATATTCTCGGTTTTCGTAGCGAACCGTCACGTCCGCTACAATCACCTCTTCATCACTAAACCTTATCACCATATCGGGCTTCCTTAATTCTCCCAACTCGTTCACTGTTGGCTCGACGAATACCGTGTAATTCCTCGAAACCTGCTCTGCTATATACTCATTGATGTCGTTGTGTCGCTTGATTCTCACGTCCTTGGTGTATTGACACGACCCTAATATATGCCCGATTGTCTCTGGACAACGGCGACATTTTCGGCAGTGAATATCGATACCCGTCCTTGTTCGGGCCAACACCACTCTCGAGCCAAAGATGTTAGTCCTTAATCGGATAGCATCGCTGAACCGGCTGTTCTTTAACAATCCTGTATTACTCAGCCATGCATTGCCAATTTTGTCGCGTCTAAATTCCGCAACTCCTTGTCCCTGGCACGGAAGATTCGTCCATTCATCTGTGTCTCTTTTCGCCAGGCGTTCTTTGATGTTCTTTATCTCCGCTAGACTCTCCGGCCAGGCGCACCCGAGTAAGCGCACAGCTTTTCTCGCTTCTTTCTCCACTTTACCTCTAGCCGCAATATTCTGTAAAGCTACATCCTCGCTCTCCGCGATTTTCAGATGCGCCTTTATCGCGGCCAGTTGGATAATATTTTCAAATTTCATTAATCCTAAGCCACCTTGGGCTTTGGCCGTGTAAAAGAAGCCAGAGGCTGTCGAGGTTGCAAGATGTAGCATCTCTTTCACCTCTGATCTGATTTGCTGGTCGATCATCCTAAGCGTTCCCATCGCTGGCCGGTTATTCGTGAGGGAATATATAAACCTAGGCAACACGTACGTCTGGAGCAACTCTATCTTCTGACTGGGCTTTAGCTTCAGACGCCGTATGTTCCTTACTGCCTGGATGATCGACCCAGCCTCCGCTCCCTTCACTAGACCTCTCCATGATCCTATTTTCACACCCAGATACCGTAGCGCTTCATCTACCGCCACGCTCGGTACCCGGACTCCTCCTAAACTTATTCCGGGGTCAGTAACAGTACCAGGTTTTTGATTTGGAGACTATTCCAAATGTACTACACTTGGAAGTCGCCAGCGACATTCCCAGTCTCCCTAGATATGTACTGACCCCTTTTAACTGGCTCTGTGCTTCACTCTTGTCTTTGCCGAGAAGGACAAGATCATCCGCGAAAGCAAGCACGGATACCCCGTCCTCGCCAACTCTTATTCCCTCGGTGTTTCCATCTATATTCTCTATCAACTCCTCCAGAGCCAAGTTAAACAGCAACGGAGAGAGTGGATCTCCCTGTTTGACACCTCTCCTCAGTTCTATTTCCACCTCCCCGTCACATCCTTTTATGGTTGTTCTACAACCCTCATACATCTTAGATATATAATCGCAGAGCAGGTTCGGTACTCCTTTCCTCTTTAAGCCAGGCTTAATGCTGGCATGTGGGATCGTATCAAACGCCTTCGACACGTCCAACACCGATACTATTCCTCCTTCCCCTACTTTTGACGCTGCTATTGCCTCATTTAAAATGAGAATGTTAAGGCTACATCCGTCCTCGGCCGTAAAGCCTTTTTGCCGAACGGATTGCCTTATGTAGCTGCGTATTTTCGAATCAATGATGCCCGAGAAAATTCTCGCCATCATCGATCCAACAGTTATCGGTCGCCAGTTCTTCACCTCATTTGTGTCTTTTCCTTCCTTTGGGATTAACGTCGTTCTGTTTCTTTTCCACTCCTCCGGGTAATATCCCTCCAGCAGTAGTATGTTGTACAGAACCGCGAGGACCTCCGCTACACCCGCCCCGGCCAGATGGGTCTTCTTCACCCGATCGAGACCTGGGGCCGAGCTTGCGTTGGTCCTTTTGATTCTGTCTCCAACTTCCCGAACTGTCACCACTCCAAACCCTTCCTCCATATCTCTTGACGCCACTATTTCGTGTTGACGACACTCCGGGCCAGAGCGTCCCCACAAATCTCCATAGAGTTTTCTGATATCTTCTACCCTCGAAGGATCCTTTCTCATTTCGGTGTAGGAGAAATCTCCATTCACCGCCATCTCCGCCAATTTCTTGGGACACTTGTTGTACAGGTCTTGGCACCTAGCGTATGCGAACCTGTTTCTTCTGTTCCGGTTCACCGGTCTTCTTTTCGCTTTGTTACGCCTAGGGGGCCTTGCCTCGACCTGCCAACAGTGCCCTCGTTACGGTTTTCCTCCTCGGGTAGAAGTATCCTCACCAATTCAACTAATGTTATCTCAACTGCGGCACCAACCTCTATGGGTTCACCCCGTAGGTCTTCCCAGGCGGCTCGCAGTTCTTCACCTAAGCGCTTGATCGGCTCATCCCCGTCTAAAGAGATGGCTCTGATCACCGCTTCCATTCTGGCGCGCCAGTTCCCCTGTGATAACGGGGGAACTCTATCTCTATCTCCTTCCTCCGCACTCAAGAACTCCCCATCGCTCGATTCATTTTCTCTGGCGCCACCTTCTTCCACCTCGACTGGCGGCTGGGAGTTTCTCTCGCGCGCCACATCAACCTGCGCCTTGCCATATAACTCCTCGACCTCCTCCTCATACGCCTCGCCCTCTTGCGCCTCGTCATCCACCAGTCGCCTCTCTTCACCTTCTCGCTCCGGCTCCTCTCCATCGGTCTCTTCCAATTCCAGAGCCTCCCGAGCACGGTCAGCCTCTATGACCCGTCTCTTTTCTCCAATTTGTCTATTGGTTTTACCGGGGAAAAATCGTTCTAGATACTTATTTATGCACCTAACTGTTCCCCGGTATTGCTCATTTAACTCTCGGAGCCGTGCCGTCTCCTCCTCACTCCACACATACGGGACTCTGCCCGGCTTGCCGTCTCGTTGCAAGTCTTCTTTTCGCTTCTTATTTCTTAATACAGGATAGTCGTGTCTTTCATGTTGAGACCTTCCTTTCTTTGTCATGAACCCCTTGTCACATTGCTCACATGGAAACGCCCACGGTTCTTCTTGAGCCACTGGAGGTCCCTTACACTTTGATTTGTGCCCATACCAGTTAGGCAGACCCGGGAACTCCTTCGCGCACCAGTTGCATCTCAACGAGAAGCTTACTTCCTGGTGTTGTTCGCGAAGGTGTCTAACCAGATCCGCCAAACTCATGAACCCACGATGCCGATTTTGTCGCCTACAAACCTCGCACATCGTGGCTCCTATTTCCAGCGGCACTCCCACTGTCACGCTCGTTATTCCGTTATCCAAAGCCTGGTCGTCGCCGGTTGGATCCCTTCGGTTCTGAGAGGACTCGGATCCGGAGCCCTCCCCATCCGAGGCTTCGCTTCCTGTTGCGCGTGGGGTCGACATAATATTGCATATATACCTTTCCTCCTTCACTTTCTCTACATTTCCAACCATTATCCAATCATTTCCTTTTCAAGCCAGTTCGTCATAATTTTGGAATCAGCATATGCTGTACTCCCAATAGTGAGCTCATTATATTTTACTTCCTCCGCCATCAGTCCCTCTCCGAGGCCGGAGTCTCCCTCGGCGACTTTAGTCCCTGGTGTTCGGTGACTTATTCTTTACATTCTGGACCGGCGTAGCTCCTGACCGGACCGGCCGTTGCCAAAACATAAAAAAGAAGGAGACCATCCCCTAATAACAGGAGACCGGCCTCTTTCCTTTGTTACCCACATGGGGCGTGCCATTGCGTACTATTTAGCCAGCATGAACACCGAAGTGCACACCTGTTTCCGACTCTCACGTGTACCCGAAGGTCTCGGACGCAGTACGTTGGACTTAAGAGAGTCATAGTTACTCCCGCCGTTTACCCGCGCTTGCTTGAATTTCTTCACGTTGACATTCAGAGCACTGGGCAGAAATCACATTGCGTCAACACCGGCGAGGACCATCGCAATGCTTTGTTTTAATTAGACAGTCGGATTCCTCTAGTCCGTGCCAGTTCTGAGCTGAGCGTTGAATGGCGGCCGAAGAGGACGACCAAGTCGGCGCGAACCGCCAAGGAAGCCTCGCAGCAAGGAAGATCCGCGGGAGGCCAAGGCACGGGTCCGAGCTCGGATCTGCAACAGAAATCCCCGTGAAGAGATTCCCATCGTTCACCTCGCCCAGGCCCGGCACGTTAGCCAAACCCGCTTCCCTAACAAGCCCGACGCGCCCCGCTCCTCAGAGCCAATCCTTATTCCGAAGTTACGGATCCAATTTGCCGACTTCCCTTACCTACGTTAGTCTATCGACTAGAGGCTCTTTACCTTCGAGACCTGCTGCGGATATGGGTACGAACCGGCGCGACACCTCCACGTGGCCCTCTCCTGGATTTTCGAGGTCAGAGGGGAAGATCCGGACACCGCCGCAACTGCGGTGCTCTTCGCGTTCCAAACCCTATCTCCCTGCTAGAGGTTTCCAGGGAACTCGAACGCTTATGCAGAAAAGAAAACTTCCCGGATCTCCCGACGGCGCCTCCAGGTCATTTTGGGTTACCCCGACGAACTCTCTTGCGAGGGCCCGAATTGTATACGGTTCCGCTGCCGGGTTCCGGAATAGGAACCGGATTCCCTTTCGCCCGAGAGGTGTGACACGTAATTAGATATTACATTCTGTGACTCAAACACCGTTATCAACATAGGATTTTTCCTAGGGCTTAGGATCAACTGACTCGTGTGCAACGGCTGTTCACACGAAACCCTTCTCCACGTCAGTCCTCCAGGGCCTCGCTGGAGTATTTGCTACTAACACCAAGATCTGCACCGACGGCGGCTCCAGGCAGGCTCACGCCCAGACCCTTCTGCACACACCGCCGCGACCCTCCTACTTGTCACGGCTTCATGACGGAAAATTATATTCTCCGCCTCACTTGCCACTGACGGCAGAGTATAGGCGCGACGCTTCAGCGCCATCCATGTTCAGGGCTAGTTGCTCCGGCAGGTGAGTTGTTACACACTCCTTAGCGGATTCCGACTTCCATGGCCACCGTCCTGCTGTCTTAAGCAACCAACGCCTTTCATGGTATCCCATAAGCGTCGACTTAGGCGCCTTAACTCTGCGAACCGCACACGTACCAGTACCGCTGACGATGAATCTCCCCATTCGATCTTTTGGGTTTCTCAGGTTTACCCCTGAACGGTTTCACGTACTCTTGAACTCTCTCTTCAAAGTTCTTTTCAACTTTCCCTCACGGTACTTGTTCGCTATCGGTCTCGTGATCGTATTTAGCCTTAGATGGAGTTTACCACCCTCTTAGAGCTGCACTCCCAAGCAACCCGACTCTAAGGAGAGATCCTCCCGAAGCGCGTCCCGGTCACTACGGGCCTGGCACCCTCTACGGGTAATTGGCCCCATTCAAGATGGACTTGGACTCGAGCATACGCCTCGGGATAAGTGGATCCTCCCGAACACTACATTTCCCAGCGACAGTGTCGCGGGATTCAGTGCTGGGCTATTTCCTGTTCGCTCGCCTCTACTAAGGAAATCCTAGTTAGTTTCTTTTCCTCCGCTTAGTTAAATGCTTAAATTCAGCGGGTAGTCTCGCCTGCTCTGAGGTCGTCGATTGTGTATGTAGTTTATATTTTTTTACATTCGATCAGTAAAGAATTGTGTTAATCTTAAACGCGTACGTCGACGGATGAGAGCCTTGGATTGAGATATAAAGGACGTTCCAGAGTCATTTTACACATGGCGTGTTATACAAGACGCTTGCAGTATCTCTCTCTTGTATTTTTCTTCACGCACAGCTACGCAGTCGTATCTGTCCGTTCAAACTACAAGTAGCCTCGGGGACTCGATCGACCGGCCGTGTGGAATTTAGAGAGAACGCTCGCGCAGACACGCTCGACGTGACTCACCTCTTTCCGGCTCTGAATGACTTTCCGTCAATACACTCGATCACACATTTCTCACTGTGTAAAAAAAACCACGTGAGACGCGGTTTGTCTTAATTTCTCAATGGAAAAAAAACACGTGACAACGAGATACTCTACCGTGAGCGCGCACGAAATATTAATAAAAATATGAGGCACGCGCACCCAAATATACCGGAGGCTCGTTAAATCACACCGCTAGTCGGGACCCTCGAGACACGTGGCACAAGCGACACAACAGCAATAGTTGCTTCGCGGCCAGTGCGATGCTCCGACTTTTCATTTCAAACGACGCCGACATATGCTTGCGCAATCGTCGACGAACGTTCATACTGTTCGCTCGTAATAAGCAGTTTATTGTACGAAAAACGACCCTAAGCCAGGCGTGGTCCGGGAATTGTATCCGTGGACCGCAATGTGCGTTCGAAATGTCGATGTTCAAGTGTCCTGCAGTTCACAAGTTGACGCGCAATTAGCTGTGTTCTTCATCGACCCACGAACCAAGTGATCCACCGTTCAGGGTAATCATATGGAATTTTTATGTTTCAATTTTTCTCATCTCAACAAACTCGACGGAGACGCTAAAAAAAAAATTTAACGTGCATCGCGACAAGATGTTTCGCAAGTCCGCTGTTAGGCGCGGCTCGCGAGTCGTTGGTGATAATTTTCACTAACCCCAACGACAGCGAATCTGTCTAAGATCGATGTAAAATCGATTAACGTTCGTTTTACGGGCGATATTTCATTTAAAAACCTTGGACAGCAGCAGGAGTCGCTCCTGCTGTTCGCTATCCTCTCGACGGAGATCCTCCATTATAACGATATCGGTCTACGCGCAAGAAACAAACAACGCGCGCACTCATCGTTATAGAAGGCGCGCGTGGGTCCTCTGCGAGACACGTTCGAGAATGGAATCTCTTCCCCGTGCTGTTAGGTTGCCACGAGAACGTTACAACAGAATTCGTAGGGCTTTGATCACGCATGCGTGAAGCCTCGTTCGAGAAAAAAAAGAATAAGAACACGACGGCAGAGAGCTTACCGTTGGGGTCGTTGCCGAGACAACAGCGACTAATACGGTCGCACACAAGTATATTTGTCTCGCACGACGCGCTCAACTAGTTACCTCACGCTATCGCGAACTTTTGTTTTTTCTTTTTTTCATTATTATGGATGTTCGTGGCACTATTACCTACGGGAAATTTATCACTAGAAATTTGAATTTGAATGACGCGCCGCCACTGCCTCTAAGTGGCGCCGTCTCGCGCTTGCCGTGGCGCTGTCTCGCACTAGAGGTGACGCGGTCCCGCGCTCGACATCGAGCCTTCCCGCGCTCGTCGACGCGCGGGCTTCCGGTCGGCTAGGTGGGGACAGGCCCACGCGTCGCTTTGGCGGGCAATCGTGGCCGAGCAAGCGGAGAGTATACACGTGGTCTGCGTAACTTCCATTTTCGGCAATTTGATCGCGTCTTTATTTGTTGCTCGGTCGTGTTCCGTGTTATCGCGGCATACATTTTTTTGGCTTATATTGTTTTGATACCGTTTAGCAACGACAGTTATTGTAAAGGTACTGGATTCGTTCTTTTCAGAACGAATCCTTTCATCTCGCGTAGGCGCGATCGCGTGTGTCATTGTCTTCGTGTCGGAATCGCGTTATTAAATTGCGTGGGTACGTGTGTTGAGTGTGTGTGATAGTGTGAGCCTCGAGGCATTGATAGGGACATTGTTTGGGGAACGGGCTACGTATCTACCGTGACCGTTCCCAGGGCAAGCGCATCGCGGCGACGTCCCTTGTCGCCCGGCACCACAGCGTCTGGTCTCCCGAGACGTCGGGACGCGCTTGGTGCAGGCCCGTGCAGGCACTGCGCTTCCCAGGCCCAGCTTTGCGTTATTTAACACGGCAGAAGCAGCGGCAGGTATTAGTAATTTTTACCCAGCATCCGCCCACGCGGTGCGGTGTTCGGGTGTGCGACGTGCGACACCACAGGTAAGAGAGCTCTCTCGCGTTGCGTTCAAGGTACCTCGCGTTGTTATTCTTTGCGTCGTAAATCGTAAGGACGACTGTACATTATTATTTATAGCTAACCTAAAGGTTCATTTGTGTATGTAATTTTTCTTTTATTCTTTGCCGTTTATTTAAATAAATTCAATCGCTTGTCCCGGCTTTTCTCTCTGCCTCGTGAGAGTTTTTACGCCGAGACAAGTAAGTTTATTTTACCGCGAAATATTTGTTTTTTATTTAAGAACCTCTCACTCACTCATCCCTTCCTTTTATTGTTCTTGAGAATTCACCTTCAGTGCATTAATTAAGTTTATTTCAATTTATTCAATTTTTAATCAATGGACGTTCGACAACAAATCGATCCGTCAGCATCTGTATGTTTTTCTTTAAGTTTCGTACACTTTAGTTTTTTTGTTCGCTGCTTTTAAAAGCTAGCGTGGTACGTTAATGATCCTTCCGCAGGTTCACCTACGGAAACCTTGTTAGGACTTTTACTTCCTCTAAATGATCAAGTTTGGTCATCTTCCCGGCAACATCGGCAATGCCGAAACATTGCCGCGCGCCAGTCCGAAGACCTCACTAAATCATTCAATCGGTAGTAGCGACGGGCGGTGTGTACAAAGGGCAGGGACGTAATCAACGCGAGCTTATGATTCGCGCTTACTGGGAATTCCTCGTTCATGGAGAATAATTGCAAGCCCCAATCCCTAGCACGAAGGAGGTTCAACGGGTTACCCGGGCCTTTCGGCCAGGGAAGACACGCTGATTCCTTCAGTGTAGCGCGAGTGCGGCCCAGAACATCTAAGGGCATCACAGACCTGTTATTGCTCAATCTCGTGCGGCTAGGAACCGCCTGTCCCTCTAAGAAGATTTGTTTGTACGTCGGTAGTAAAAACCACCCGACGAGAAACCGGGGGCCTTCGAGATACCAGAAAGTACGCCTATTTAGCAGGCTAGAGTTTCATTCGTTATCGAAATTAACCAGACAAATCGCTCCACCAACTAAGAACGGCCATGCACCACCACCCACCGAATCAAGAAAGAGCTATCAATCTGTCAATCCTTCCGGTGTCCGGGCCAGGTGAGGTTTCCCGTGTTGAGTCAAATTAAGCCGCAGGCTCCACTCCTGCGTGCCCTTCCGTCAATTCCTTTAAGTTTCAGCTTTGCAACCATACTTCCCCCGTAACCCAAAAGCTTTGGTTTCCCGGAAGCTGCCCGCCGAGTCATCGGAGGAACTTCGGCGGATCGCTAGCTGGCATCGTTTATGGTTAGAACTAGGGCGGTATCTGATCGCCTTCGAACCTCTAACTTTCGTTCTTGATTAATGAAAACTTTTTTGGCAAATGCTTTCGCTTCTGTCCGTCTTGCGACGATCCAAGAATTTCACCTCTAACGTCGCAATACGAATGCCCCCATCTGTCCCTATTAATCATTACCTCGGGGTTCCGAGAACCAACAAAATAGAACCGAGGTCCTATTCCATTATTCCATGCACACAGTATTCAGGCGAAGATAGCCTGCTTTAAGCACTCTAATTTGTTCAAAGTAAACGTACCGGCCCACTTCGACACTCAATGAAGCGCACCGCGATGGGATATTAGTTGGACCGCCCCGTGAAGAGCTAAGCCCACCGGTAGGACGTCTCACGGCATGCTAGTTAAACACCGCGAGCGGTGAACCAACATCGTGACACACAGATTCAACTACGAGCTTTTTAACCGCAACAACTTTAATATACGCTATTGGAGCTGGAATTACCGCGGCTACTGACACCAGACTTGCCCTCCAATGGATCCTCGTTAAAAGATTTAAAGAGTACTCATTCCGATTACGGGGCCTCGGATGAGTCCCGTATCGTTATTTTTCGTCACTACCTCCCCGTGCCGGGAGTGGGTAATTTGCGCGCCTGCTGCCTTCCTTGGTAGCCGTTTCTCAGGCTCCCTCTCCGGAATCGAACCCTGATTCCCCGTTACCCGTTACCCGTTACAACCATGGCAGGGGCAGAACCTACCATCGACAGTTGATAAGGCAGACATTTGAAAGATGCATCGCCGGTACGAGACCGTGCGATCAGCACAAAGTTATTCAGAGTCACCAAGGTAAACAGTGGACGAGCGAACCCGCCACCGATTGGTTTTGGTCTAATAAAAGCGTTCCTCCCATCTCTGGTCGGAACTCTGGTTTGCATGTATTAGCTCTAGAATTACCACAGTTATCCAAGTAAATGTAGGTACGATCTAAGGAACCATATATGACTACTGGCAGGATCAACCAGGGAGCTTTGTCGTTTTTTATTGTAACGACAGAGCTCGGGAAGAGATAAATCTCAACCTTCGTTTCTCGAAGTGTTCATCAACTCTGTATACTCTTATAGTACAAAAGTACTCAGAGATGCAGAGAGACTGAATGACACACGTTCTTTTCATGTTTGTTTGCTTTATTATTTTTTAGCTCAACTAAGAATCCTCGAAAGAGTCTTCGAAGCTCGGCTACGGATTGCATCTTTTTATATAATTCCTCCTCATTTGTTCCTCTTATTATATTGTCTTTCATTCATTTTTTGTGTGTGAACCCGCGTTCTAATATTTCAAAACTTTCTCATTATGAAATCTCTTGACGCTGGAAATTTTTTATTCTGAGCGACTTGATGTGTCATTTTAGACACAATTTTTCGTGTTTCTTTTCTGTAACGAAATATAAAATTTCGTACATGTATTTTCGCCCGAAATTGGGTGAATCGATGCTCGGTATATACTTTTATAATGTATTTCGTTAATATCGCCGTAGCGTCTACCACATAAGAGCCATTCGGTCATAGACACCGACTCGTGGTAATGATGAGTGATATCGCCCGACCGGTACAGCCGCCCCACGCCCCTCCCCAGCACACAGTAGCACCCCAATCCCCGGCGGCGACAGACACCACCGTCGCGTCTAAATGAGCATTGGCCAACACGACGGCCGGCTTTCCCTCGCCGCCCTGGAAGACCCGCGTCCACGCCGGGAGGCCCGCAACGAACCCCCCAGCATGCAGATACGGCTCCTGCAATACAGCAGCGTCAAATCGACCCTCTACCAGAACCTGCCCGACCTCGGCCATCACGGCCCTCGACCTCTGGCAGTTGACCTGGAGAACTCGGAGCCCTTGGGCATCCTCATCCCCACGACCATCATCCCCGGGCACCGGATCCGCCGGATTAGCCATTGGCAACGGGATCCGGCGCTCGCTCACTCACGCGCTCTCTCGCCAGTGCGGCGCGGTACAGCGGGCATGCCCCACTAAAGGCCCCGTGGCCAGACGCGAGGCCAGCACCCCTGCAGTTCGTACAGCAGGGGGCCCATCCTTGCCGGGACAGTCGGCGGCCGAATGGTCCCCGCCCGCGCACCAGGCACAAACCCGGACCCGGCTTGCGCAGAACCCGGCAGAGTGACCGAAGCCCAGGTACCGATAACACCGATCAGCCTCGACGTAGTCCCTGAAGTGCACGAGTGCCACCCCAGTGCCAATCGTCCCGACCGCCCCAGCGTAGCCGACACCTCCGGGGACACCTCGAGGACCCAGTGTGAGTCTGGGGCACCCCCATTTCGGCCCTGAATCTTGCGCGAGCCTCACGCTCCCGCGAATACCCCCTCGTCCATCTCAGACACGTTCTGTGTCCTAAGACAGGTCACGAAATCATCCTCCGACATGTCTCGAGGAACCCCGCAGACACCTTCCGGCTCGGAGCCTCCGGTTCCGACACGCTAAGCCCGCCTTCGCAGAGCTCCTAGCTGGATCTAAAGAACTCCAGACCCTCGCCAGTGCTCGTCTCGACCAGAACCCCGCCCCGGACAGACGCACACCGCGCACACACACAGAGGATGCGGCGGGATTCACCAACGCCATCAGGCGCTGCTTCACCGCCGCCGCATCCATCTCGCTCTCGGAGGGCGAGATGGATGCGGCGCCGGCTCACCAGCACGACGTTCTGGGGGCGGGGGGGGGGCAGGCGGCTTCCTTTTCTTCGGCGTCGACCGCTGCTGGCCATC